>JABMCL010001379.1:310000-322500 GCA_018857735.1 Alviniconcha marisindica | reverse complement strand
GCCCTTAAATAATTTATACCGGATTGAACTGTATGTGAGTCAAGCATGCTATAATTCTTTCGCAGGTCTGTATAGGCCTGACAATGAAAAATAAAGTGTATTTCGTCTTCTCTCTCCTGACCACACATTGGGCAGGTAAAATCTCCCTGTTGTTCGGTGGAAAACCATTGTTTGTGACTTTTAGTCCACACGCTCTTAATCTAAACCTAGCATACATACCTTGCAACCATTTGTTTGTAATGCACATTAAATATTTTTCAGCTTCGAAGGCGCATTTGAATGAATAAAACCATCTTGCCCAGAGGTGGAAGAAAAGATCATCGAGGAACAGGCTGGTTTCAGAGCAGGCTATAGCACTGTGGACCATATATTTTCTCTATATGCGATGGTACAAAAATACTTACTCAAGCACACAAAGTTGTATGTAGCCTTCGTAGATTTTAAGAAGGCGTTTGATTCCGTGAACAGAAACGCGCTATGGTCCGTGTTAAGAAAAAATGGTGTAAATGGAAAACTGTACATGGCTCTAAGGGGTATATATACAATTCGGTTATAGTTTGTATTCTTTTCTTTCGCTAACATACGTTTCCCTGTATTCAGTATTTTCTTTCTTTGACCGTTGGAACCTTTTAAGTGCTCTTTTGACTGTTTTCTTCTTTTGTGCACACTCATCATCAAACCAGTCGTTCACGTGCTTCTTCTTTTCCCCCCTTTTCCTGACCATACATGCAGCCGCACCATACAAAGCATTCAAACATATTTCAATGGAATCGTCTACATCAGATCCAAGCGCTAAATGGGCATCTTGCATACGTTTAAAACTATCCGACTAAAGTTCCTGCTTATAACTGGGTAAACAATCTTCAGACCACACAATGCAACTTTCATAACTTTCTCTTTGGTCTGGTTGGTCAATCATTCGACCCGCTTGCTTCCATTTGAACTCTACTGGCAAGTGCCAGGAATCAACACGATCCCCAATACGTAACTCACAATGGTCAGGAAACAAATTTTCTGAAATGATAAAATAATCTATCACGCCACTGCCGTGCGGCGACACGTAGGTAAATTCTCCATTGGCATCACTGTTACAGAACCCATTCACAATAACACAATCCAACATAAAGCATAAATTCAGTAAGGATTTTCCAAAATTATTCACAATATTATCCTTTGAGCATCTGTACCTACAATCACCATCATCATTATCATCAAAGCCGGGTGTATAGTTAAACATTTCTTCCAACTTTGGTTGTTCACAGCCAGTTCTCGCGTTTAGGTCTCCGCATAGCAAAATATAAGGGTCTTCATTTTGTACTATCTGCAGTATACTCTCCTCTAAAATAAGAATGCCGTCTTTCAGCTCAAGAGTGTCATACAGCGGACTGTTATCTGGCGCTACATAGCTTGCAATGAGCAACACATCCTTATCTAGACTAAACACAGACTTGTCTACTCTAACAACAACAGTGTTTTCACAGTCAGTCTTCATTTGTTTCACAAACGTAGAAAGGGATTTCCGAATCAAAAGCAGAACTCCCCCGGAGTTTCTGCCCTGTAACTGAAAGTTTTTTCGCTGGTGCAGCAAACTTGATATGGTCAGTAAACAGTCGGCTGAAATCAAACGTGCTGTCCGCAAATGTCTCCGTTAGGCAAACAATGTCAAACTTGCTAATATAGTTCATGAAAGATGAATTATTCAGCTTACCGTAAAAGTTTTCTACATTATACGCAAGATAGTTTAATTCGCTTGGATGGTCTTGCCTGTCCTATCGTCGGTTACGATCCGACCGTCGTGGCGTTTTGTTGACTGGAGATCTGCTCCAGTAGTCGTGTAGTCCACGCGGTTGTGAGCCACTGGGAGCGTCACCACGGTTTGCACGTGCAGATTGCCTACTGCTGGCCTGACTAGCTGTGCTGTGGCCTCCAGGGTGAGCAGGGTCACGCCTCTCCAGTTCGCAGGGTTGCCCCTGACCTCTGCCCCCGTTGTTTACGTGATCAGCGAGGGAGAGAGAGAGAGAGAGGGAGAAGCTTTTTACTTGTGAGCATGCACCTGTCGTCTTTGAGGAAAAATGTAGTACACGGGCTGATTGTGAAGTTTTGAAAACACAGCGCCAAACTAGATCATCAGACCACACCAAACCGTTCAACACTCCACCACTGCTTACGTCACAGACAGTGCAAACACGCCTAATTGGGCACTTTCTTTCTCACTGGGGTTTAAACATGAGGAAGAAGCCACATTCTTGTCAGTAATGCCGACAAAACAAACCAATTATTTGCTGCTTGTGAAAAACTTGCGGACTCGGTGTGGATTAGAGAAGAGAATTTAGACAGCCAGACTACCACACGCACTGACACAGCGCTGTTCCTACTTATTGATCTCAGCTCAACCTTAGAAGCTGTTTCTTTTTCCTTTCCTTAATTTTGTCACGTTCTTTTTACGGCGTTGGATGAACTTGTTGTTGGTTGAGTGTTGCTTTACGTCCACAGAAACCGTAGGCTTATTAGGGACGGGAGCCCAGGACGGCTACCTCGACTTTCACAAAGCTCCTGAACTCCTAGATGAACTTGTCAGTTCAAGACTTGAAGAATTATACGCGTGCGAACACACACACACACACACACACACACACACACACACACACACACACACACCCCACCACACACGCACGCACGCACGCACGCACGCACGCACACACACACACACACACACACACACACACACACACGGAAATTGGCTCCAACTCAGTCTTCTCCTTGTTTCGAACATGCGTGCGTGAAGTAAACAATATGCAAATTGACTGGAGTCTACCTAGAGGGGACTGGAGGGGGGCCGGAAATGCTGTCAGTAGAACGCGAGTCTTGTACTTAGTTGCAGATTTTTGGTACATGCAAGACTTTACTGAATATAATAACAATAAACCAGCAAAAACAAACAACAACAACAACAACAACAAATCAACAACAACAACACACACAGACACACGCACGCACGCACGCTCAGCCCCCCCCCCCCCCCCCCCCCCCCCCCCCCCCCCCACACACACACAAGTAAGAAAATTGGTGTTTTACGCCCAGTCAGAGTCAACCCGCAGTGTGGTTATATCAACACACACAAATAAACGAACAAAAGAACAGAACAGAAACAGCCATAGTCTGCGTATCTAGAATAATTATAGTCCATACAAGTTCAAAAGTCACTGGCGTCTTACCGAGGACTGCATAATGATGACGTATCTTTTCTGCGTGCCTGTGGCCCTGGACACAGAGGCTTGTGCGCATGTCAAATGAGCAAACAATTTCCGCCAAAATTAAAGGCGTAAGAGTTCCCTCCCCTGTTCCTGACCCCCCCCCCCCAACGCCATGTCGGCGCTAAAAGCGCGGACAGACAGCGCCGATTAATCTCAACAGTGTTGTAGTATTAAGACATTTGTCTGAAGAGCTTTTGTGGCGGGAGACACTGAGTGTCAAGCGGCTGTTTCCTCGCTTCTCGGCGTGCACACAGCGGCCTTTGTCACAGGCAGGGGTTCAGCCGGCTGCGAATGATACTGGCGGGCCCCGCGGAACGGACCTGGTCTATAGCGATGTTATCAGCAGCCTGACGAAGTTATTTCTGTCACCCACCTTTCATATGATCCACGCTGATGGAGGCGACATGCACACAATGCCCCGGCGTGGACGTGTGCGATCAAAGACCAAACCTTCGTCTCAGTGCAGCTGGACTGTGGATGATTGAGTGAACTGGGCCCCGCCTGTTACACACACCAGTCTTTGCCCTGGCCGCGTATTTTCCACTTGGCTGGTTGAGTGTTGCTTTACGTCCACAGAAACCGTAGGCTTATTAGGGACGGGAGCCCAGGACGGCCACCTCGACTTCCACACAGCTCCTGAGCTCTGAGAGTGTTTTCCACACCCCGCAGAATCAAGTAAATGATCCCGGCCATTCTGCCAAAAGTGCAGGTGGAAGATTAGCACACTACACGCATCCTACATATCCCCAGCAAGCCAGTGGAACTGACCGATTCCGATTTGACCATTTATCTTCTTCCTTCTGTTCCAGAAACTGACCGCAGTGAAGAACAGCAAGTTCAAGGCTTGCTTCATCGTTGACCTTGACCCCGACTTCACCCTTCTGGAATCGGAAATGTACAAGACCACTTCAGAAAATGTAATTATACTTTATAGCGCTGACTGGTGGGAAAAGTGTTTATACGGATACTTTCATTGCACATTAATTTTTGCTTCTGTAATGGATTAATAGCGGTCTAACTCTGAATATTGTGAAACCATATTACAATTCATTCAACTAATTGAACCGAGTTGAATTTTAAGTAAAGTTCCCTGAACACAAAGCTAGAGTGGTGCACACGTGAGCATGGCCCATTCAAAATGGCGGAGAGAAATCCAATCTGAAAGTTGTTTACTTTTGTACAGGTTCCGCACATCATTCTACTGAGCTGACTGAACCGAGTTAAAAATTAAAGCTCTCTGAACACAGACTGAAGCTTACTTTCTCACGCGAGAGCATGGCCCATTTAAAATGGGGGAGAGAAATGCGATGTGAAAGTTGTTTACTGTTGTACAGGTTCCGCAAGTGATCGACTCGCCTCCGGCGTATTTGGAGCTGCAGCAGAAGGCGGGTCCCTACATCACCCCAATGTGCGAACACATGGACATCTATTGGCTCAACGTCGTGGCTCCGCCCCTTCCTGTCGGAAACACTCACTACGTCACGCTCCCAGAACCAATCAGAGTGCGCGTCAACGACACTCCCTTGCCAATCACGGCCGTGAAAGCTCCGCCCCCTGTCGGTGTGTACCGCCAGCAACAGGCAGAGCAGACGAGCGGCCCCAAGGCCCCGCCCCCTCTGTCGCTGTACCGCCAGCAACAGGCAGAGCAGACGAGCGGCCCCAAGGCCCCGCCCCCTCCGGCGCTGTACCGCCAGGAAGAGGCCAACAGGAACGTGCCACAGACGGAGAGAGTGGCCGTCACTCCACCCCCCCTGGCTCTCTGGAAGCTGCAGAACAATAATTAATTAAAGCCGACAGCTTTCGTTTGGTTAGGATGTTGGAATGCTTTGACACAACTGTTAGTGGAAGCCATCGCTTTTGAGCTAAAGAATTTTGAAAGGATCTTTAACGAACGGCCATCTTCGTTTTTTTACCGTGTGTTAATCAGAAATGTTTGTATTGGCTTCAGAGGAAAGATGATTCGAGTAATCATGAACACCCACAAAGAGTTACGCTGGTTCATTCAACCATTAAAATAAGTATTACACGAACAAAAAATATAAAAAAGCAAAAAAAAAAAAAAAAAAGCAAACGTGACATTCGGCTACTGCAATCGAACCAGCCAGATAAATGTCGCATCATGTGGTGATACAAGGTTATGGAATTTCTCTTCTTATAGCCGCTCATAAATTCAGTTGTAAAGTGTGCTGTTAATGACGTCAAGAAGCGTAATGATGGAAACATCCCATTCCTCTCCTTTGTCACCTTGAGGTAAGTAACTCGGTGTTTTACGCCCAGTCAACCAGTACGGTTACGTACTGGTTGACTGGGCGTAAAACATCGAAATACTTGCCTCTCTTTTGTGGGCCACAGACAGCAGTCGCCAGTGATGTGTACGTATTAAAACAGCGGGTCCAACAGGGAGCCCAAAAAAGATCACTTGAATTACTTGTAATAATACAGCGGGTCCAATAGGGAGCCCAAAAAGAACACGTGAATTACTTGTAATAATACAGCTGGTCCAACAGGGAGCCCCAAAAGAACACGTGAATTACTTGTAATAATACAGCGGGTCCAATAGGGAGCCCAAAAAGAACACATGAATTACTTGTAATAATACAGCTGGCCCAACAGGGAGCCCCAAAAGAACACGTGAATTACTTGTAATAATACAGCGGGTCCAACAGGGAACCCCAAAAGAACACTTGAATTACTTGCAATAATACAGCGGGTCCAACAGCGAGCCCCAAAAGAACACGTGAATTACTTGTAATTTTTTAAAGACCATGCTGCCGTTTCTTTTTCTCTCCACATTTGCTAAATGCTTCTGTCCAGAATCATTATCTTGGACGGATTCACCCAAAGTTTGCACTGGTTGCTATTGTGTACTTTTTGTGTGTGTGTGTTTTGGAGGGGTTGGACAGTAATTCAAATTTGACATACTTAGTAGGTGTTATTTAAATCTTTATTGAGTATGAAATCTCGTAATTTAACAGATCAAATCACGTTATTTCTTGTGGAGCAGACACCCGCATTTGTGAGGCAATATCTTTGGATGAATTGGGGTGACGGCATTACCATTGTCATAATCATTTCTGCGATCCTTCTAAATTAAAAGATTATATAGCTGATATATTGTGCATGTTTAAGTGTGTGTATGTGTGTGGTTGTGCGTGTGTGTAAGTGTGGTGTGTGTGCGTGCGTGTGTGCGTGTGTGTTTGGTTCACACACACGTTCACACACCACAAAGGCACTGTAAGACACATACACATACCCAAACACGCACGTACACACAAACACAAAGGCTCGCACATACACAATCACACACACCGCACAGACACCGTAACACACATACTCATTCACACACGCCCGCTCGCTCGCACGGACACACACACACAAAGAGAGAGAGACAGAGAGAGAGACAGAGAGAACACACACACACACACACACACACACACACACACACACACAAAACCCATTCAAGTTCACAAGGAACAGCAACTTTTGTGCCTGAATATCTACACAAGCTTTAATCCGCGGTAAAATTAACTGGTCCAAAAATAAAGAAACACGCTTGAACATCACTGATTATAATTCACGTCGGTTGCTCCACTTGTGAATTCGCCTCGTCTCATAAGTGTAACGAAACAAGTTATAGGCTTTTTTCGGGCGTTCATTTAAAAAACAGAAAAAGAACTGGATCAGTAAACAAATTATGCAAATCAGATCAAATACAACCATGTACTCACAAGCAACGCACACCCCGTCAAAGGACGATAATGACTGTATTTATGACATAACACTTAATACAAATGGTAATAAGATCAATCTGGGTGATTACAATGCACTCAGATACATACCAAAATTAGCAACGAATGCGACGAGAAAGGTAAGATTAAAATGATTACCAAGCAAAATAAAAAATACTGTGCAAAACCTAGGGAATTATATCAATTTACACGCATTTTTAGTAGTAGCTTGGTGTTTTACGCCCAGTCAACCATTTATTGTAATGAATCAGCGCAGTTTACACTTTTGCTGTAAAGGAACTAGCCATCTCAAAGACTTTGTCCACAACAAAGACAGCCCTTTCTGGACCAGGGAGACTTGGGGGCGGTGGGGGAGGGGAGGGGGGGGGGGACCTCTCCAAAACAACCCCACAGATTTTGTTTCAAAATATCTGTTAATATTATATTCAATTTAGAATTCTCTTGCGTCAGTGACGGTTAACAGCACTCGAGTGTAAAACAACAACCCAAAACCAAAACAAACAAACGCCGTCTAGTATGACACTACCTGGTCTAATGACTTCCCGCAGCTTCTTTGAGACTGTTCCAACAACAACAACAACAACAACAATAATATTAGCGGTCGTTTTTATCCCTGACGCAAGCAGGGACCTCTGGTGTCCGACATGATTTAAAGGGGCGGTGCGGTGTAAGGCGGACAAACTAGAACACTCGTGTCCCGCTGTCCGCCAGGAACGAGACTATTCAGAAACTCAGACTCAGCACTTTAAAACAAACTCCTTGCCTTTAGTTGTTTTTTTCCCCCGGTCTCCTCCACCTGTGGGGCAGAAATCAACAAACTGTCTCAACGTATGTTCTCATGTTCGAAACTTATGTTCTTAACCAATGTCCTCAACTCACGTTCTCAGCCAATGTTCGAAACTTATGTTCTTAACCACTGTCCTCAACTCACGTTCTCAGCCAATGTTCGAAACGTATGTTCGAAAGAGAATGTAGCCTTGCTTTGTCTAACCGTGCATCAAGACACCATCTTGCATAGCATATAGACTTACTGGCTGAAAGCCAAATCAAAGCGCAACCAAACCTTGTAAAAGGAGATAACACAGCGAGCTGCGTATATATATATATATCTATTAAAAAAAGTTTCTTGATTTCATTTGACACGATCCCTGGATATATGCCTTAAATATACACAGTTACGTGTATCTTTACGTTTTTCGGCAACAGGTTCACTTGCACATTTTAACACGGAATTCGTCACAACTGCTCTGCTTTCAACATAAAGTAAACAAGATTGATTAAAAATAACAACAAAACAATTCCCCCTCCACACACACACACACACACAAAAACACGCACGCGCATACACACACACACAAAACAACAACACACACACACAAAACACACGCACACACAGACAAAAACCACACACGCACGCACACACAAACCCACACAGACAGACAGACAGACACACACACAACACCACCAAACCAACAAAGATCAACCCACAAAAACAAAACAGCCGTCGGGTCAAATCGCAACAAAGAAAACCCTTGGTGACGTTAAAGAAATGGGCAAAAGAAAGGGAAAAAAGCTGTACTTTAGTTTCACAAATACACCACCCACTGACGTCCATAGCAACAGCAAATGCGAGCAAAATATAGATTGTAAACAGAGTGTTGACATTTTCCTCAGAAGTAAAACGTAAATATTCATCATGAATGTTGATGGATCACGTCATCAGTAGACGACGTAATAAACAGTTTTACAAAAAGTAGCACATAATCTCACAAAGTATATGTATATAAACGAAGTACACAAATAAAAAAATAAAATTACGCACCCCCATCCAAAAACAACCCCCCCCCCCCCCTCCCCCGGAAAAATACACAACAACAACCTAACCACACCACCAAAGAAGAAAAAAAAAAAAAAAAAAAAAAAAAAAAAGAAAGAAAGAAGAAGAAGAAGAGCGTGTCCATTTGCATGAGCAATTTCGATATGTATAGTTATTTTGTACATCTATGAAAAAGTCCGACAAATGAAGTGACGTCACGATTCTGTGAATAACTGATGAGAACGCGTCATTTCATCCTGGTCCTTAAAGCTGCACACTGTCTGTGTTGAGCCCCTTCGTTACACGCCTGACATCACCCGATCTACGACCTCATCTGCTTTGTAGTTCGCAGTACGCTTGCAGCGCAAGATACTCCAGTTGCTCGCAGTACGCTTGGGCAGCCCCAAGATGCTCCAGGTTCCCTCTTCTTCGGCTTTCCGCCGGCTTGTCGCTCCGACAGCCACAGACATCGAAGGACGTGCCGGCCTTCCGCTGGCTGCAAGACCAGTCATGTGGAACCAGGAATGTCGATGAAGCAAAAAACCAGGCGACCACCACCTGGATGCAAGACCAGTCATGTGGAACCGCGAGTGCGGATGAAGCAAAAAACCAGGCGACCAGGCGACCACCTGGCTGCAAGACTAGTCAGGCGGAACCATGAGTGTGGATGAAGCAAAAACCAGGCAACCACCTGGCTACAAGACCAGTCATGTGGCACCACGTCATGCGGAGATCAGATCTGTTATCTCAAAAACAAAATGTCTTTTCGGACACGCAGTACCATGACACGCATATATATTTCTTTTGCATTATTGAGCTAAAGCCGTACATGTACAAACCGGAATAATAATCGTAAAAGAAGAAGAAGAAGAAGAAGAAGAAGAAGAAGAAAAAAGAAAAGAAAAAAAGGAAAAATCAACAACACACAAACTTTGCAACCTTCCCGCACATTCATTACACTTTCCAAAATAAATACAGATAGTCGTTAGTAATTAGATTTTAATGACTTGTCAGCTGCAGAAGGACACCTCAGGACAAACAAAATAAATACAGATACAATACAAAGCCAACTAAAACAATTAGAACGCATTGAGAAAGCTGGCAAAATGAGATGACATATTGCCTCCACTTCACTCTCCACTTGTCTCGGTAGATCTTGAGGGTATAAAACAGATGCACACTTTCCTTTTACGAAACAATACTCCGCCGATTTTTATTTTTTACATGTTGACGTATAAAAGATTTTAAGCACAGAACAACTTTTCACGCAGATATATTTGTTGATACCTGGTCTGAGCACACTCTAAATAATGCAGACAAAAAATCTCAAAGAAACCAAAAATAGAAATAGAAATGAAATAAGCATCAAGTATGAAATGTAGCAACAGATATTTTTCAAGTCAAGCAAAAAAAAAAAAGTTAGAAAAAAGACACCAGTACAATTTTAATATGGATGAATTTCATGGTATCACTCAAGCCAGCAAAAGTACTTTCTCCGAAGTGAATGTACGAAAACAGGCAATAATAAGGCAAGAAGACACAATGTTGAGGATTTGTGAGCGTATGTTATCATTTTAGCGTCAGCACCTAAGTAAAAATACAGTCATCCGTCTTCATCTCCACAATTATTCAGTCATGTCGTTCCCAGGACAGGTGGCTGTTGCGTGTGTGTGTGTGTGTGTGTGTGTGTGTGTGTGTGTGTGTGTGTGTGTGTGTGTGGGGTGTGGTGTGTGTGGTGTGTGTGTGTGTGTGTGTGTGTGTGTGGTGTGTGTGTGTGTGGTGTGTGTGTGTGTGTGGTGTGTGTGGTGTGGCGTGTGTTGGTGTTGTGTGTGGTGGTGTGTATGTGTGTGTGTGTGTGCGTGGTGTGTGTGTGTGTGTATGTGTGTGTGTGTGGTGTATGTGTGGTGTATGTGTGTGTGTGTGTATGTGTGTGAGTGCGTGCGTGCGTGCGTGCGCGTGTGTGTGTGTGTAATATTATGATAGGTGGATGCCTGTGGATGATTCCGTAACGGGTGGATGAGTTTGTGACGGGTGGTGGGTGTTGATGATCCCATGACGGGTGGGTGAGTGTGGGTGATCCGGTGACGTATGTGGATGATCCCCTGACGGGTGGAAGTGTGATCCCTAGTTGGGTGGATGTAAGTGGACGATCCTCTGACGGGTGGAAGTGTGATCCGTAGACGAGTGGATGTATGTGGATGATCCACTGACGGGTGGAAGTATTATCCCTAGATGGGTGTATGTATGTGGATGATCCACTGATGGGTAGAAGTGTGACCCGTAGATGGGTGGATGTATGTGGATGATCCCCTGACGGGTGGAGGTGTGATCCCTAGATGGGTATATATATATATATATACACACACACACACACACACACACACACACACACACACACACACACAATGTACGATCCGGTGACGGGTGATTATGTGTGCATAGTCCCGTCACGGTTGGATGCGTGTGGATGACCCCGGTGACCGGTGGATGTATATCGGTGAACCTGTGTCGGGTGAACGTGCGTGGACGATCCCGTCAGTGAAGGTCAGTAAATGTCGGTGAAAGTTGAGCCGGATAACGACGCACGTGCCTCGCCTAGTTAGCACGCGGCCGCGTCTCCGTGCTGCACGGCGACTGATTTGCAAATGAAGTCCCGCAGGTACGAAAAAAACAACAACAACAAAACACGAATGGAAATTAACCCACTTATCACTGCCCTCTCACCAAAATCAGCGCTGGGAAGGTCGCGGCCAATGTGGCGCACGTTTGGCAGCTGGGTTCAGCCGCCAGGCAACAAAACACGAAAGAGCTGGACTGTGAATAACTACCGGCTCTTAGGAGTCCAATATTGCACCAAGACAAGTTAGCCGATGGTGTCATTTTGAAACCGGATTTTGTCGACTGGTGCCAGAGATTGGACGAGGCGAGTGTGACAGTAAAAGAGGAAGACAGAAAGAAAGAAAGAAGGAAGACAGAAAGAAAGAAGAAGAAAAAAAAAGAAAAGAAAAAAAGAAAGAAAAAGAAAGAAAGAGAGAGAATGAAAGAGAAAAGAAAGAAAAGAAAAGAAACAAAGAAAGAAAAAGAAAAAGAAAGAAAAAAGAAAAAGAAAAAAAGAAACAAACAAAGAAGAAACAAAGAAAAGAAAGAGAGAGAGAGAGAGAGAGAGAGAGAGAGAGAGAGAGAGAGAGAGAGAGAGAGAGAGAGAGAGAGAGAGAAGGAGAGAGAGAGAGAGAGAGAATAAGAAGAAGAAGAAAGAAAGAAAGGCCTCATGACTGCGGAACACTATTGCGATCACACCAGGGAAGAGTGCTGAATAGGGCTGGTTGGGGTAGGGGTGGGGCTGGCGGGGTGGACGGCGTGGGTTGTCTAGGCATCCTCATCCCGGTACTCCCGGTCAATCCTCTCCTGGTCGTCAAGCCCCGACCGCGGCATTCTCTGGGGCACCTGCAGGGCAAGAGAAAAACGGGCGTCACCTTTGCCCTCCCCGCTGGACGAAACACAGGTGAGTACTTAACGTGTTAACAGGAAGACGAAGGGTGTAGACAACGTGTGTACAGGAAGACGAAGGGTGTAGACAACGTGTGTACAGGAAGACGAAGGGTGTAGACAACGTGTGTACAGGAAGACGAAGGGTGTGGACAACGTGTGTATAGGAAGACGAAGGGTGTAGACAACGTGTGT
>JABMCL010001379.1:282500-297500 GCA_018857735.1 Alviniconcha marisindica | reverse complement strand
AGATCAATAACGGCTATAATCTGACGGGTGTACTGCAGGTCACAATCAATAACGGCTATAATCTGACGGATGCACTGCAGATCAATAACGGCTATAATCTGACGGATGCACTGCAGGTCAATAACGGCTATAATCTGACAGGTGTACTGCAGGTCACAACTAATAACGGCTACAATCTGACGGGTGTACTGCAGGTCACAATCAATAACGGCTATAATCTGCCGGGTGTACTGCAGGTCACAATCAATAACGGCTATAATCTGCCGGGTGTACTGCAGGTCAATAACGGCTATAATCTGACGGGTGTACTGCAGGTCACAATCAATAACGGCTATAATCTGCCGGGTGTGCTGCAGGTCACAATCAATAACGGCTATAATCTGACGGATGCACTGCAGATCAATAACGGCTATAATCTGACGGATGCACTGCAGATCAATAACGGCTATAATCTGACGGGTGTACTGCAGGTCACAATCAATAACGGCTATAATCTGCCGGGTGTGCTGCAGGTCACAATCAATAACGGCTATAATCTGACGGGTGTACTGCAGATCAATAACGGCTATAATCTGACGGGTGTACTGCAGATCAATAACGGCTATAATCTGACAGGTGTACTGCAGGTCACAACCAATAACGGCTACAATCTGACGGGTGTACTGCAGATCACAATCAATAACGGCTATAATCTGACGGATGCACTGCAGATCAATAACGGCTATAATCTGACTGGTGTACTGCAGGTCACAATCAATAACGGCTATAATCTGACGGACTCTCTCTCTCGTCTTGTTCTGTGTGTGTGTCTCTCTTCCCCGCACTCTCTCACTGTTGTTCGCGATACTCTTCTCTCTCCCTCCCTCCCTCTCTCTCTCTCCACACACCACACTCCTCTCTCTCTCTCTCTCTCTCTCACACACACACACACACACACACACACACACACATACACGTGCGCGTATGCGGGCATACACCACCACCAGCACCACCACCACAAGACTGCCAGCAAGGACACTTACACCGTTCTGCACGCTGCCAACGAGGCCGGTCCAGTTCCCCGGGGCGTACTCGTAGCCGAACATCAGGTCCTCCTGTACGGAGATTTCGTAGGAGAAGTTGGCCCTCCTGGTGATGTCGTCCAGGATGTCTATGAACATGCCCTCGAACTTGGTGTGGTCCACCTTGGACCGCATGACGTAGGGTTCCTCCAGCATGACCTTCACCCTGAGGTTAGAGACCTTCTCCACCAGCGTGTGCGTCGACGTGTTGTAGGTCGCAGTAGCGTTGGTAGCCGCCGCTGAGGGCTGCACCTCCTGTTCGTCGTCAGGGAAACAACAGGATAATATGAGAGAGAGAGGAGAGAGAGAGAGAGAGAGAGAGAGAGAGAGAGAGAGGAGAGAGAGTTGAGAGATGATGAGAAGGGGAGTGTGTTGTGTGGTGTGTGAGGAGAGAGAGAGAGAGGGGGGGGGGGTAATTCTGTGTGTGTGTGTGTGTGTGTGTGTGTGTGTGTGTGTGTGTGTGTGTGTGTGTGAGAGAGAGAGAGAGAGAGAGAGAGAGAGAGAGAGAGGAGGAGGGGGGGGGGGTAGTTCGTGTGTGTGTGTGTGTGTGTGTGAGAGAGGGGGGGGGTGGTGTGTGTGTGTGTGTGTGTGTGTGTGTGTGTGTGTGTGTGTGGTGTGGGTGGAGAGAGAGAGAGAGAGAGAGAGAGAGAGAGAGGAGAGAGAGAGAGAGAGAGAGAGAGAGAGAGAGAGAGAGAGAGAGAGAGAGAGATTGATTGATTGATGTTTTAGTCATATAAAGGCCATGGCCCTTCATGAAGGGGTGCACATACAATTTGATACAAAGCCATAAAAAAAGGAATAAAAAAGTTTAGTTTTGCATCGTATAAGTGACAACTATTAACTACAACGGGTTCATTAGTACTAAGTAGTAACAGTATCCCTAATCTTGAAAGCCTTATACAGAAAAATTGATAGTTTTCTGACAATTTCCTGGTTGGTTGAAGCCAGCAGCAAACTAAGCCTAAAAAGGCAAGGATGTTTACAGAACTTGGGGGGAATAAACTGCTTTCTAATGTCATCTAGCATAGGGCAACATAGAACAAAGTGAACCTCATCTTCCTTAGCTTCTCCGCATAATGGACATTTCAAATCCTTTTCAACATGACTTCTATACTGATAATAATCTACAGAGAGCTCGGATACACCAAATCTAAATTTTGTCATGATACGTTTCAAATGTCTATCCATATTCATAGATATATATGTTTTGGTACAATGCGAAATGCTATTAAAACTTCTGTACATACTAAATCTGTCACTAGTTTGAACATGATCTTCCCAATCCTGCCATCTACAGTCAAACAGTCTTTCACGAAAAGCACGTATAAACTCATTCACTTTTCCCACAACTTGATTCATCCATACATATCCAAAGCCATATTGAAACAACTGCATTCTAACATATGAAACCCAGTTTCTCTTACCCCTGGCATCTAAATTGTATAACATCATATATGCTTTATGCGGCAATCTGTCTTCACCCATACATGTAAGCTTCAACCAATAACGAATACATCTGACGGCGGAGTTCAACGTAATTGGAAACCTGTCTGTCTCACCATACACAAGGTCATTTGGTGTTTTCATATCTACCCCTAAAAATCTTTTCAGCGCGTACAAATGAACTTTTTCAATATGTATCGCCGCTTTATCAAGACCCCATAACTCAGACCCATACTGTGCGATTGGTTGCACTTGGGCATCAAAGAGCTTCAAAAACACTTCTAATGAATTGTTATTAAGCAAATATAGCTTTTGCAAAACACACACCAATGCATTCTTGGCTCTACTTGCTAAGTCTCTACAAGCAGAAACAAAAGACAGTCTTGTAGTGAAGTAAATGCCAAGATATTTGTACACATTCACAGCTGGCATAACAACACCATCATATATCCACCGTTCTCTAGCACCTAAATAACCACCTTTTCGAAAAACAATTATATTACTCTTATTCATATTAACTCTCAGTTCAAGCTCAGAAGCAGCATGCTGTAGACTATTCAACTGAGTCTGTAGTCCTACCACAGTTTCGGACATCAAAAATGACGTCATCAGCCAATAACAGTATAAATAATTCAAAAGCATCGATCATAAAGCATGCACCGTGTCTCCCTTTGTCAATCACTTGTAATGCTAACTCATTTATGAACAGAGAGAAAAGGATCGGGCTACACACATCTCCCTGTTTCACTCCGGCAGTACAATTCACATAATCTGTAAGTTTATCTCCACATCTGACTCGAGCTTTCACATTACTATACATACTTTTAATACATCTAAATAGCTTTCCTTTGATACCATTCTTTAACAAAATAGGCCATTACAAATTTCTATTAATAGAATCAAACGCCTTTTCGAAATCAATAAAAGCAACACAGTTTTCGGTTCGCAGCAAACTGCTTCTGAACACATGCCAATAGAGTAAACATATGCGTCAATTGTAGAATATCCTCTTTTGAACCCGGCTTGATACTTCCCAGTAATATTATTTTGTTCGACCCATTCCCGTAGTCTGTTATTAATAATTGTACTATAAAGTTTACTACTTGTGTCACATAGTGAGATACCTCTATAGTTATTAGGGTTATTCATGTCCCTTTTTTAAACAACGGTATAACTATAGACTCCGTCCACCCGTCTGGAAATATTCCCTTGTCAAACAAAGTATTAAAGAATTTTACAAAGAAGTGGACAACCTGATTACCAGAATACCTTATAATCTCCCCTATTATTCCGTCAGGTCCCGGAGCCTTTTTAAGTTTGATCTTCCTAAGTGCAAGCAAAACTTCGGTTTCTGATATTGGACGGTTCAAAGTGTGATTTTCATATCATCATCATCATCATCATCATCATCATCATATAGTACTGTCTGTAATGTCATCATTGTTAACCTCTTTTTCTAACAGAGTCCTAAAGTGCTGAAACCAGTCATCTACAGCAATATCATTTCTAACAAATTTCCTCTTAAACGAAACTTTATGCACAGCTTCCCAGAAATCACGTTGACTCTTCACAGAGGCTAACAGCATGTTAAGCAAAGTATCATTATGTTGTTTCTTCTTGTTCTTCAGTAGATTCTTATATTCTCGTCTCGCTATGCAAAAGGCATTGCGATCGTCTGCGTTTAGCGTACGACGGTATTTCCGTAGCTGTTTCTGTACATTTCGTCTGTTAATACTGCACTCAGAATCAAACCAGTCATGAGACTTCCTATGCTTATTTACGACAATACGTTTTTTCATACACTCTGCCATTTCTTTAATAGAGCTATTAAAGATCTGCAACGCATTATTTATATCAACGTCTATCATATTTATCGCATGTTTTAACCTTGTTCGTGCTTCATCTGAGTTAAATGAATCTTTAAATGCTTGATCATTAGATGGGTTCCAGACGAATTTGTTAACACACACGTCTTCATCGTCTTCAATAAACTCCTTTTCTTTCAAGTTCGTAAGTACAGTTCAACGGGCATATGATCAGATTCGATACGCTCGGAGATAACTAGCTTACACGAATCACACACAACAGCAAACAAGTCATTTGACAGCAAGAAGTAATCATTCACACTGCTTCCAGCATCTGATGATATATGTGTAGCGACCTAAGTGGTCGCCATGACACATGCCATTGAGAATACACAAGTTTAAAGCAGTACACATATTCAACAGAGTCTTTCCATAATTATTCAATACTCCGTCTTCGGAACACCTGTCAATATTCGTTGGACTGCTTTTGCATAGTGACTCAAAAATAGTATCAGTTGTAATGTGTTGTGAAATATCTGAAGTCCTACTATTCAGGTCACCTGACAGTATCACAAAAACGTCATTAAGACTAATCAAGCAATCAGACAAACAGTCCTCCAATAAACCTATGCCATTATCTACATCACAATAATTGTAATAGGGTGAACCCTCTGGTGGAACATAAGCGCATACATACAGTACATCCTTTGGTAGGCCGAACACACTTTTATCGATAATAAGCATAATACAATTACCACACTCTATGTCAAGTTTGCGTACATAAGGTACGAAAACATTTTTCACCAAACATATTACACCACCAGAATGCCTGCCCTGTCTTGTGAATTTGACGGCTGGCTTGCAAAACACGTTATATCCATGAAATACATCAGACTGAAAGTCTTCAACAAATGTTTCAACAATACATACAAAGTCAAAAGAACACACATATGAGACGAACTCTGAGTCTTGTGTTTTAGAAAGCAACCCGTTTACATTCCAATGTAGGAAAGACAACGAGTTAACACGGCTTGACATATTTTTACTGGTTAACATATCATGTTCGACATTAGGGACAGAAAATAAACACGCATCACCACTTTTGTCCGGCAGACTAAGATCGGAATCCGCGTCTTGCACGGGCTTCTCATTTTGACCTGCATTGTCCCTACACTGAGCTAAGCTCGCACTGGCATTGTTAGCGCTGCTGACAATACCAGGCAATTCATGTGCTCCACGATGGGCAGTCAACGACATGCACGCACCCAAGTTCCCATCTCCACTGACACTGTCACCCTCGTGCAGGTACCTACCCGGTGTCAACCCACAATATGTTCCCACAGCATCGCACGCACTAATCGAGCCATAAATATGCCCAGGTTGCTTTCTATTGCAAGAGCGGCCAAGCCCCTATTTAATCTCCGTAAGATTGTTATAATCGTCCACCGTGAACCTCTTTCCATCAACGAGTAGGTGATCAAACACCATCGAAACCCGACAACCCTCATTCCTTTTAGCCTTCAGGTGTGGAGTCAGTTTTCGCCTAATGTCTCTCACACGAGCACAAAAGTCCTCGCCAATGAAAATGTTGCTGCCCTGCAACTTTCGCTTGGTCTTCAAAATTTTGACCTTGTCCTTGAAAAAGGCACAGCGTGCAATCACAGGGGAGTTTGGCTTTGAACTGAGGCGATGCACACGATCGAACACAATCTCATCGGCCAGTTCCAATTTGTCAGTAATCAAGTCCCTAAGCATGTCCTCGCAGTCCACACCTGTCTCTTTCTCTTGCCTCGGCAGTCCATAAAAGATCAGATTGTTCCGTTTAGACCTGCCCTCCAAATCGTCCGTCTTTCGTTCTAACTCGTCAAGTCGCGTCTTCATGTCGTAGTTGGATTGCTTCAGATCATCATTTTCCAGTCGTAGAACACTCACCTCCTCCCTTAGTCCCTTTACCTCCCCTTGAAGCTCG
Source organism: Alviniconcha marisindica (assembly GCA_018857735.1). Lineage (NCBI taxonomy): Eukaryota > Metazoa > Mollusca > Gastropoda > Provannidae > Alviniconcha > Alviniconcha marisindica. The sequence continues at coordinate 291,222 of JABMCL010001379.1, read as the reverse complement.
GCGAACTGCTCTCTCATTAGTCCTACGTCTGCGCTGACGCCATCCAACTTACTGGTCATGGTGCTGTTCATGGTCTGAAGCGTGGTCATCACATCCGAGAGGGTTGGTTCTTTTGTAGAGGCGGCTGCTTTCGAGGGGGTGTTCTGAGGTCCATCAGTTCTCTCTGTTGTCGCTGCATTGTTCCCACTGGTAAGCCTCGTCTGCCTCATGCTGTCCTTGTGCGTGGGTCCTGGGTTTAGCTCCACGTCGCCACATTGCAAGAGCAGACTCCCCCAGAATAAATATACCAGGAGCAAACCCAGCATGACACCGTCTACCCGGCTCTTGAGGCTGACAATGGCTATCTTCATCGCTGCCTTCAGCTTTGCTCGTTTCACCATGAAACTGATGTAGACTGGCAAGAAGCAGCCACACACAGCCCTGAAATCCACCGCTGCCGAAGGCATGGTACCTTAGGAACTACCACAAGAAGTATGACGTCCCAAACCCAGAGCGTTCCTGAAGAAATCTGCGTTCGTAGTCAGAGCTCATGGAGTGCGACTTCACGTGTCAACCACCATTTCAGCGCCCCCGAGAGAGAGAGAGAGAGAGAGAGAGAGAGAGAGAGAGAGAGAGAGAGAGAGAGAGAGAGAGAGAGAGAGTGTTTGTGTATGTGTGTGTGACTATGCAACAACATCAATTTCAGCAACCAAATCTTGAGAAACACAACTGAAGCTTAACAATGTGAGGATGGTGGTGCGACTGTTATTTGCGGGGTTCGAATCCAGAATCAGTAATTAAGCTTCTCCTCCACTGGATAAGGCGATGTGCGAGAGGCCTGAGCAGGTTACATATCCCACGGCAAAGGAAGGAGCTGGCCTGGCACAATTATTACAAACTCACTCAACATTTGAAACTTAAGGGCAGCGCAAAACATAGTCCTAGCACATTGTATAACTAATTCAAGTTTCATAAAAAAAAAGTATTATTGGGAACACGTAGGCGAGATAATATAGCGAGACTCTGACATCGCTGACTTTCCTAGGGAAAATGCAAGCTGATTTCCCACGGGAATCTTTTCAAGCGGTGCAATGATTGAGTGTGCACAATAAAGTAAAGCACCGTGACCCCAAGGGTGAGGTTAGCTGCTGTCGCCACTCCTGCTGCCAACGGAGTGAGCTGCCACCTTTACAGCACAAAACCACGACCACTTGGATCATATAACCCTCGACAGCTCTCCACAAGTCTGGCGGCAGTAACCGTGCTACCATAAACACGCCGTGTATTGTTGTACACCCACAAACCATTCACTGACAATTAACCCCTTCACTGCCATAATGCCACTTGAAAAGACCAATAAAAGTGCGAAATTTGTACCCTTTAGCTTCTTTTTTTCCTTCTTCTTTCTTTTTTGCACTGGCATGTGAAAGGTAAGTAAGTAAGTAAGTAAGTTGGTGTTTTACGCCCAGTCAACCGGTGCGGTTATATCAGGGCGATACACATCTCATATTATAAATTAAATTTTTAATAATGTGTATGTCTTAAAATGGGTCTATATACAGTTTTAAAACCATGCTTAAAAGATGAAAACACAAACATATCCCAAAATGATCTCAAATTTAAATTTTTCCAAAAAGTTAAAAATCTTCTCAGGTGAAATATCCTGAAACAACATGCGCAGTGATTTAGCTGTAAAGTGGCTCTCTCTTATTTCAATAAAATCTGAACAAGTAAGTAAAATATGCTCTATGGTTAAACGTTTATCACATCCGATGCACACTGGCGGTTCCTCACCCTTCAATAAAAAGGAATGAGTAACACAAGAATGGCCAATGTGCAATCGGGCCATCACAGTCTCACACATTCTTTTAATGCTGGGAATATCTTATATAAGTTATTTTCCGGGAACTCATCCCACTCAGACTGCCACAGTTCTAATATATATTTATTTGTGCGTGATTTTAGGTCTGAGAATGGGATGAGCTCAACCGAGATGTCGCCAGCAAGGGCATCCTTAGCTGCAGAATCTGCAGCCGAATTTCCCCTAATGCCAACATGACAGGGAACCCAGATGAAAAGACTTTCATCAAAACGCGCAGCACTGAAAAGAGGTTTGTTATAAGACCGGAAAATATACTGAGGCACGTCCGTGCATCTTTCAGCCCGGAAATTTTACACAATGGGGCAGTGAAGGGGTTAAACGCCGACGAAGTATCAGCATATAATATAACAAACTAACTGAGGATGTACCTCTGGTGGAGTTTGTGTATCTTGTAAACGCATGCCAGGTGAAAGTTACCGTAGGCGACTCAGGTCTTTGTTGTCGTGTTTGTGTGTGACGTCTTTCGAGGGCTAATCAACCGCCAGACTCCCCTGTGCGTTGATTTATAACTAAAATTACTCCTTTGTGTGTTGATTAACGACTAAAATGAACTCCCCTGTGTGTTGATTTATAAATAAAATCAACTCCCCTGTGTGTTGACTTATCACTAAATTTTACTCCCTGTGCGTTGATTAATGACTAAAAATAACTCCCCCGTGTGTCGATTTATAACTAAAATTAGCTCCCTTGCGCGTTGATTAAAATTAGCTCTCTCATGTGTTGATTTATAACTGTATTTTCCTTCCTGGACCTGGTCCCTCAGCGCTCTGACAGTTTGCTTTTCATTCGTCGATGAACTTTGACACAGGAAGTTTTCAGTCTTAAGTAAGTAAACATGGTGCTTAACGTCCACAGAAACCGTACGGCTTATTAGGGACGGGGAGAAGGGGGGGGGGGGGGGGGGGGGGGGGAGGGGGAGATTATATACCTATCGCTACACTGTCACCACCAGAATGACTTCTGCGTTAAGATGGGCAGCGATGAGACAGTGTCCACAAACGACAACCTTTTTGAAGAGAAAGGAGAGCCGAAGCGGTATCGAACCGAGGTCCTTCCGCTTACCAGCCTAACGCCTTACCGCTAGGCCAAACCGGCTCACAACAGTCTTATGATGATGATGATGAAGTGATGCTTTATGTCTTCAGATGTCAGTTGACATATTAGGGACAAGTTGTGACCAATGCCGAAGCACGGTGCAATAAATCTTTACGTCCACGGAAACCAGAAGGCTCGTTAGGACGGACAGTCCAGGACGTCCACCTCGACTCTCACACAGCTCCTGAACCATGAACAGTCTTAAGCCGCCTGTGGTCCTTTATACCCCGCCCCCTCTTTTAAGGTCAAGTGGACATTAAAGTGAATCCCGCGTGAAGACGCGCGTTGACGTGAAAATTCAATTCAGTCCACCGACACTTTATTCATCCCCCGAGTGGCACTTCCATTTCTGTAGAAAATGGGCAAATATTTCCAGTGGCATGTTTTGTATGTTTGTTTGTTTGTTTTTTAACTTTTTTTTTTTTATTTTTTAAATGAATATGTATCCAACAGAAGTGCTTTTTTTGCTTCGAATTTGAGCCCCTCACTTCTCAGGCCATGTCAGTTTGCTCTTTACCGGTGAATGAGAGCGGCCAATGCTTGGCTCGTGACGTCATGTACACCTCTGCTACACACGCGGGCCGCGTTCTTGACGACCATAGACGAATGGCAGCGCTCTTCGCCGTTTTTTCGCGACTTCCAAAGACTAGTTTGAACGAAGTGGATTACTGACCGAGTCTGACGTGACGTGGGTGTAGCCTATCCGCCATTCCTACCGAAAGCAGTTGTACTGCTTCTTCGCTACTTGTCCTCTTTATGCAGAGAACCACCACCAAGTAAACAGCCAGAGAAATTTGCTACGTGTCCCCTTTGATCAGAGAACCAACACGAAGCAAACAGCCATAGCAATTCGCTACTTGTCCCCTTTTAGCAGAGAACCGCCACCAAGTAAACAGCAAGAGCAATTCGCTACTTGTCCCCTTTAAGCAGAGAACCAACACCAAGCAAACAGCCAGAGCTTGTCCTCTTTAAGCAGAGAACCAACACCAAGCAAACAGCCAGAGCTTGTCCTCTTTAAGCAGAGAACCAACACCAAGCAAACAGCCAGAGCTTGTCCTCTTTAATCAGAAAAACATCGCCAAGCAAACAGCCAGAGCTTGTCCTCTTTAAGCAGAGAACCAACACCAAGCAAACAGCCAGAGCTTGTCCTCTTTAATCAGAAAACCACCGCCAAGCAAACAGCCAGAGCTTGTCCTCTTTAAGCAGAGAACCAACACCAAGCAAACAGCCAGAGCTTGTCCTCTTTAAGCAGAGAACCAACACCAAGCAAACAGCCAGAGCAATTCACTGCTAGCCCTCTATAACTCTTTCATCCCTGTTTCATATTTGGCATTACTTCCCCTTATTCCTATGTTCCTATGTACATAACAGTCCTTTCATTCCTGGGTTTTCATAAGGAAAAAATGTATGAAAGAGGGTATGTGGGTTTGAGTCATCTGTGTCTGCAAGCTCTTAGTAAAACCATGGCAACCTATATATCGCTGTGTAGTAAATGAAGTCAGAAGGCAATGGTCACACTTTCAGAGTCACTGTCACCAGGAGGGTGACACACAGGTGCAAATAAAGGTGACACATACCTTTTTTTAAGACAAACAGACGAAACCAACGTTGTCATAAACATCATCGTCAGAGAACTGATCACTGTCGTTGTACTCCTCCACCGCCATCTTTCCAACTGTACAGAATAACCTAACCCCATCCCTAGAAATGGACAAATTTTGTGCACTGGACACTTTCCCATACTCTGGCAGTGGCCAGGCACGGCTAATCAAAGCATTGTGCGGCTTATCAAAACATTCCTCAGGTCCCGTTACACTGGCTAGGGGGAACTGACATGCTGACCATGTGACAGGCGCGGATTTCAAAGGCAGAACCGCTGCAGCGGCCGGCCGGAAGGAAGGGAGTGTTTATGCCTGCCCCTCTCTAGCGGTTCTCAGGAATGAAGGGAAAGATTCTCTCAACCGCTGTAGCGGTTTTCAGAGAACCACCACTAAGGAAACAGAGCAATCTGCTACGTGTCCCCTTTAATCAGAGAACCAGCACGAAGCAAACAGCCGGAGCAATTCGTTACTTGTCCCCTTTTAGCAGAGAACCACCACTAAGCAAACAGCCAGAGCAATTTGCTACGTGTCCCCTTTAAGCTGAGAACCAACACCAAGAAAACAGCCAGAGCAATTCGCTATGTGTCCCCTTTAATCGGAGAACCAACACCAAGCAAACAGCCAGAGCAAAGCCCAGCTTGCGGGGTCCATACTTCACTCATGCATCTCTTCTGTTCGTTTCTTGTTGCCGGGTAAGCATAAAGTAATCAACGGCGAAGACAAACCGTAACGGCAAAATGACATCATGACGTTAACACGTGGAATATGATACAGTACTCATACCCTGTCCCCATAGCACTTCACACACACACACACACACACACACACACACACACACACACACAAGTTCACATACACACACAAGTTCACATACATACACACACACACGATACAGTACTTATAATATGTCCTAATAGCAACCTACCCATATATATGTATAAATATATATAATAAATATATATATCCCGAATCACAATATCAGCCTATGCCATAATGTTTAGAATAAACGACCGTCAACACGACCCCAAGCAGCAAACCCAGCTTATGGCATATTTTATTGACAGTGCTACTGTGCAGCACTTTCAGTAGATATAATACATGTATGTATTTCCCCACTGACAATGGCAAGGGGCTCCTTTTCCAATGCGCAGCAAACTCTCTCGGGTGTCTCCTCTCGCACTGTGCAACTGTAGCACACCACCCTTCACACATACACATGCACATACACACGCACACCACTCCCTCAAAGCTACTGAAGCGATACTCAAGAGAAGCTACACGTGTCTTCCATTGAAAGACCCGCACAGTCCGTGCTGTGTGCAGCCCACCAAGGCCCAATGAATAGCTGGCGGTCACAGGTTCACACACGCAATAAAACACCCCTTTGAGTGACCTCACGTTCAGCAACGGGTAACTACAGCGCAGAACGGAAAGAAGCCGAAAAAAACGAGAGAAACCGTTAGAGAGAGAGAGAGAGAGAGAGAGAGAGGCACAGGAGAGGCACAGGGAAAAGGGGGGGGAGGAAGAGAGAGAGAGAGAAGAGAAGAGGAGAGAGAGAGAGAGAGACACACACACACACACACACACAAAGAGAGAGAGGAGGGGGGGGAGAGAGAACACAAAAGGGGGGGGAGAGAGAAGAGAGAGAGAGAGAGAGAGAGAGAGAGAGAGGAGAGAGAGAGAGACATACACACACACAGAAAGAGAGGGAGAGGAGATCACAAAAGGGGGGAGGAGAGAGAGAGAGAGAGAGAGAGAGAGAGAGAGAGAGAGAGAAAAAAAAAAAAGACAGACAGACAGACAGACAAACACACACACACACAAAGAGAAGGAGAGAGAGAGAGGGGGGGAGAGAGAGACACAGGAGAGAGAGAGGAGAGAGAGAGAGAGAGAGAGAGAGAGAGGGAGAGAGAGAGAGAGGGGCGAGGGTGTTACCACCCAGAGCAGCTCATGCCCGAGTCCAATGCAGCACAGGGAAGGGTACTCCGACTTCTGTATAAAAGGGCAAAAGTGAACCCTAACACTGAGCCGGTTTGGTCTAGCGGTAAGGCGTTAGGCTGGTAATTAGGGGAGGGACCTCGGTTCGAATCCGCTTCGGCTCTCCTTTCTCTTCAAAAACTGTGGTCTGTGGGCACTGACTTGTGACTTAGTCCCTCACAGTTATGAAACATTAAAATGGCTCTCATCGCTGCCCACCTTAATGCATAAGTCATTCTGGTGGTGACAGTGTAGCGATAGGTATATAATCTCCCCCCACCCACCCACCCACAACCTCCATACCCCCTTCCCCCCTTCCCTAATAAACCTTATGGTTTCTGTGGACGTTAAGCACCATGTTTACCTAACAGTGTATACCGTTGAAAACTAACCCTCCCTTCTTCCACTTTTTCTGGCTGTATGACTAAGACATTTCAGGTTTTGAAGGTGCATGACTAAGACATTTCAGGTTTTGAAGGTGCATGACTAAGACATTTCAGGGTTGGAACATTAGGTACAGTCCGTGATTTAAAATGTAAAAAATAAATAAATATATATACATATATATATATTTAAAAAATAAAATAAAATGCGGGAGCTTCATACATCCTGACACTTCTTAATCGTTACATCCTGACACTTCTTAATCGTTTCATCAATGTATACATTACATTGAACTCGGGACAGCAGTGCTTTTATGTGTCATGTCGTCAGTCTGAAGAAACCCGAAAGTACGTCTATCTTACACTTAATATGGAACAAACCGACAAATGATTTATTTTGCATGAATGAATTCTACGTCAATTTAACATAACGGCGGAGAGACAACAATTATGTCAGGACGGCCGGCTCAGTGACGACAAACTAACACTTGACACAACATGCGGGTGGTGGTCGTTTCCACTTCCTCTGGTACACGGGTAACAGCGATATGTCGGCCACACTACCCACTCCTCGGCCGGCACGTCGGCTGTGAAACGGCTGATCCTAATAGCACACACACACCCCGGCTATGACACCCGCCACCCGCACATAACAAGCGATATGCATATATATATATATATATATATATATATATATGCATGAAAGGCAGATAGCCCCTAATCCCGATTTGTTAAAGAGTCCACAAGTCCGGCTCTCTGTCCACAAACACGAGTCGTCCTAGCCTGAGAACTGGATATTGAATTAGCACACAAGGGAGTTAATTAGCTCAACACAACAACAGAGACAGAGACCCGAGTCAGAGACCCGAGACCAACAACAGAGACCCGAGTCGCTATCACTGGAGGGAGCTGCCACAAGTATAATTTTTGACATTTCGCGACAAAAGTATGCTTGCCGCGACAAAACATTTGTCGCGACAAAATTATGTTTGTCGCGACACATATATTTGTCGCGACAAACACGTGTTTGTCGCGACAATATACTTTTGTCGCTACAAAAGACGTGTTTTGTCGCGACAAACACGTGTTTGTCGCAACAAGCTTACTTTTTATGTCGCCTACGGTAACTCTCACCTGGCATGCGAGTATCGCCTATGGTAACTCTCACCTGGGATGCGAGTAAAGACAAGGTACATAAAGCCCCACCAGAGGTACATCCTCAGAATTAGTGAGCCGGTTTGGCCTAGCGGTAAGGCGTGAAGCTGGTAAGCGGAAGGACCTCGGTTCGATACCGTTTCGGCTCTCCTTTCTCTTCAAAAAGGCTGTGCTTTGTGGACACTGTCTTGTGACTTTGTCCATCACTTCCTACTGAAACATTAAAATGGCTCTCATCGCTACCCATCTTAACGCAGAAGTCATTCTGGTGGTGACAGTGTAGCGATAGGTATATAATCTCCCTCTCCCCCTACCTCCATACAGAGCTCAGGAGCTGTGTGAAAGTTGAGGTGGGCGTCCTGGGCTCCCGTCCCTAATAAGCCTATGGTTTTTGTGGACGTAAAGCAACATTTCAACCAATACCTCCATACCCTCTTCTCCCCGTCCCTAATAAGCCGTATGGTTTCTGTGGACGTTAAGCACCATGTTTACTTTACTTACTTACATCCTCAGAAATTGGCTTGTGTTTATTTTTAGAGTGGGAAAGTCCCTTGTTTTACCAACAATGCAGCACGCTTGACGTCGAAAACTCCAAACTGACTGGACGTCAGCCATGTCAGTTTGATGTTCAGAGTTCGTTGCGATTGTAG
>JABMCL010001379.1:272500-277500 GCA_018857735.1 Alviniconcha marisindica | reverse complement strand
CCCACAGAGATCGTACGGACTGTTAGGGACAGGGAGCCCAGGACGTCCACCTCGACTTTCACACAGCCTACCTGAGCTCTGAACATCTTGGAAGTATATGCTTATTACATATTATAAGCACATACTATATATCAAATAAATAAATCCAGTCTCCTCTCGAGTTAATTTTTTTTTTTTTTTAAATGATGAAGATGGGAATAGGGGAAGAGGTGTCCCAATTTTCGCCCCGCTGAGGGCTTCGTCAGGGACTGGGCGGGGATATAACAAATACTAGTTGCGCTGAGGGTGAATGAATATGGAATGACTCAATGAATTAAAGCACGCACTCACACACACACACACACACACACACACACTCTCTCCTACACACACACACATGCACACACACATGCACACACTCACACACACACACACACCACACGCATCACACACACACACACACACACACACACACACACACACACACACACACACACACACACACACACGCATCACACAACAAACACACACACACACACACACACACACACACACACACACACACACACACACACACAGACAAATTATACATGTGTGTGTGTGTGTGTGTGTGTGTGTGTGTGTGTGTGTGTGCGTGCGTGCGTGCGTGCGTGCGTGCGTGCGTGCGTGCATGCGTGCCTGCGTGTGTGTGCGCATTACAAAAGTTTACTTTGTGCATGACAATGACTTTTCTTAACTTATTTTATTTTATTGAACTGATTCATGTACATCATTAATTTTTTTATATTAATAAACAGTATAAAAGGTATAAGTTTTTTGTTTTTTTTTAAGATCCGCGAACGATGTTGACAACGACGATTGTGAAGGTGCTGATGAACAGGTCAGCAAAAGAACGGAGCAAGAACGGGCATCCACTGTATAATTGGGGCAAGAACGGGCATCCACTGTATAATTGGGGCAAGAACGGGCATCCACAGTATAATTGAAACGGGCATACACTGTATAACTGGGGCAAGAACGGGCATCCACTGTATAATTGGGGCAAGAACAGGCATCCACTGTATAACTGGGGCAAGAACGGGCATCCACTGTATAATTGGAGCAAGAACGGGCATCCACAGTATAATTGGAACGGGCATCCACTGTATAATTGGGGCAAGAACGGGCATCCACTGTATAATTGGAGCAAGAACGGGCATCCACAGTATAATTGGAACGGGCATCCACTGTATAATTGGGGCAAGAACGGGCATCCACTGTATAATTGGGGCAAGAACGGGCATCCACTGTATAATTGGGGCAAGAACGGGCATCCACTGTATAATTGGAACGGGCATCCACTGTATAATTGGGGCAAGACCGGGCATCCACAGTATAATTGGGGCAAGAACGGGCATCCACTGTATAATTGGAACGGGCATCCACAGTATAATTGGGGCAAGAACGGGCATCCACTGTATAATTGGAACAGGCATCCACAGTATAACTGGGGCAAGAACGGGCATCCACAGTATAACTGGAGCAAGAACGGGCATCCACTGTATAACTGGAGGAAGAACGGGCATCCACTGTATAATTGGAGCAAGAACGGGCATCCACAGTATAATTGGGGCAAGAACAGGCATCCACAGTATAATTGGAACAGGCATCCACAGTATAATTGGGACAAGAACGGGCATCCACAGTATAATTGGAGCAAGAACGGGCATCTATTGTATAACTGGAGCAAGAACGGGCATCCACAGTATAACTGGAGCAAGAACGGGCATCCACTGTATAACTAGAGGAAGAACGGGCATCCACTGTATAACTGGAGGAAGAACGGGCATCCACAGTATAACTGGAGCAAGAACGGGCATCCACTGTATAACTGGAACAAGAACGGGCATCCATTGTATAATTGGAGCAAGAATGGGAATCCACAGTATAAATCGAGCAAGAATGGGAATCCACAGTATAACTGGAGCAAGAACGGGCATCCACTATATAACTGGAGCAAGAACGGGCATCCACAGTATAAATCGAGCAAGAACGGGCATCCACAGTATAATTTCAGTTTGGTTCATCGGTTCATTGGGCTACAGATATTGAGACTTACGGCTATGCGAGTTCACACCAGCCAAAACAAACAAACAACAAAAATCAAAGATTTTTAAAAAATAAAATCGTTTGCTTCAAGCCGCCGGGCCCAAAGACTTTACAAACGCCAGTTGAGATTATGCGAATAGATACGTACCCGGCGAATGACATCAACCGGTTCAACGCCACGCCTCCTTTACCTCCACCCCCTCTCCTCCCTTCCCGTGTTTTCGTGTACGACTTGAAAGGAGCGTCACGTCACACTTCAGTGGAGTTTGTTTTCTGAAAGGGTCCCATGCTTCTTCCCACTATCTTCCCATCAGCAACGCTCATCGTAGCCAAGGGGCAAGGGGTTGGTTGAGTGGTGCTTTACGTCCACAGAAACCGTAGGCTTATTAGGGACGGGAGCCCAGGACGGCCACCTCGACTTTCACACATCTCCTGAACTCTGTTGCTGTTGAAGTGTTGCTTTACGACCACACAGAAACCGTAGGCTTATTAGGGACGGGAGCCCAGGACGGCCACCTCGACTTTCACAAGGCTCCTGAGCTCTGTTGTTGTGGAAGTGATGCCTGATACGGAACAGAAGCGATTCAGTTTCGCAAGAGAGAGCAGAAGACAGACAGGGAGAGAGAGAGAGAGAGAGAGAGAGAGAGAGAGAAGAAGACAGACGAGATAGTGAGAGACAGACAGAGCAACAGACAGCAGACGAGAAAGAAGAAATAAGATGAAGAATTAGGTTACGAGAGAGAGAGGAGAGAGAGAGAAGAGGAGAAGAGAAGAGAGAGAGAGAGAGAGAGAGAGAGAGAGATGTCTAAGAAAATAAGCGACAGCACTCTACATCACGCCCAGCACCCTGTTACTTACGAGATCTACAGGAAAAACGGCGTGCAAGGCAAGCCACCGGCCTTAGGAATAGAAGTCGTTAATATTTCATGCCCAGAGCCTGGGATTACCATTTGGCTCGTCTGAGTGATGCGCCTGAGAATGGCCATGCATGCAACCACCAGCACAGCTCTTTGTTGCAAAGAAGTGTACAGAGAGAGATCTAGCTGCATGTGTGGGTGAACTGAGCATTTATGTCACAGTTGTAGTTGGTTCACTCTCCTCCCTTAAATTACCGTAACTGCCACATTACCACAGTCGTGGTGCGCAGGCACCGTCCGACCTTTTGAGGATGAGTTGTCACACTCATTCCTCTCCCTTCTGAGGACAGCTGCTGAGTTGGTACACTCAAGACCCAGGCTCACAGATACTGTCTCTGCCTGGCTGGCTAGTTACCCTGGCTCTGCCTGGCTGGCTAGTTACCCTGTCTCTGCCTGGCTGGTTACCCTGGCTCTGCCTGGCTAGTTACCCTGGCTTTGCCAGGCTGGCTAGTTACCCTGGCTCTGCCTCGCTAGTTACCCGGGCTCTGCCTGGCTGGCTAGTTACCCTGTCTCTGCCTGGCTGGTTACCCTGGCTGTCTGGCTAGTTACCCTGGCTCTGCCTGGCTGGCTAGTTACCCTGGCTCTGTCTGGCTAGTTACCCTGGCTCACAGATACTGCCCCTGCCTGGCTAGTTACCCTGGCTCACAAATACTCTGTCTGGTTACCCTGGCGAGAGACTGTAACTGCCTGGCTAGGTACCCTGGCTCACAGATACTCTGTCTGGCTAGTTACTCTGGCCAGATACTGTATCTGCCCGGCTAGTTACCCTGGCTCACGTATACCGTCGCCGGGTAGTTCACATATCCCTGTCCTAGGGCTGTAGTGGTACCCTGGCCAGAGACCCTGGCTCACAGATACTTTCCGGCTTATACCCTGGCTCTGCCTGGCTGGCTAGTTACCCTGTCTCTGCCTGGCTGGTTACCCTGGCCTGTCTGGCTAGTTACCCTGGCTTATCCCTGGCTAGTTACCCTGGAACATCTGCCTGGCTAGTTACCCTGGCCCCTGCCTGGTTTAGTTACCCTGGCTACTGCCTGGCTGGTTACCCTGGCCGGGAGACTGCTCTGCCTGGCTAGTTACCCTGGCCTGTGCTGGCTAGTTACCCTGGCCACGAACTGCTGCCTGGCTAGTTACCCTGGCCACAAATACTCTGTCTGGTATACCCTGGCAGAGACTGTAACTGCCTGGCTAGTACCCTGGCCAAGATTACTCTGCTGGCTAGTTACCTGGCCAATATATCTGCCCGGCTAGTTACCCTGGCCAAATATCTGTGGCTAGTTACCCTGGCCAGAGACTGCCTCTGCCTGGCTAGTTACCCTGGCCAGAGAATGTATCTGCCTGGCTAGCTACCCTGGCTCAGCGAGACTGTATCTGCCTGGCTAGTTACCCTGGCTCACATATACTCTGTCCGGCTAGTTACCCTGGCCAGAGACTGTATCTGCCTGGCTAGTTACCCTGGCCAGAGACTACTCTGTGGCTAGTTACCCTGGCCAGAGACTGTATCTGCCTGGCTAGTTACCCTGGCCAGAGACTGTATCTGCCTGGCTAGTTACCCTGGCCAGAGACTGTATCTGCCTGGCTAGTTACCCTGGCCAGAGACTGTATCTGCCTGGCTAGTTACCCTGGCCAGAGACTGCTGCCTGGCTAGTACCTGGCCACAGAGACTGCCTCTGCCTGGCTAGCTACGCTGGCTCACAGAGACTGCCTCTGCCTGGCTAGCTACGCTGGCTCACAGAGACTGCCTCTGCCTGGCTAGCTACGCTGGCTCAGCGAGACTGCCTCTGCCTGGCTCCAGGATTCCAGTCTCCTGTCCGCCGGGTAGGGCCTCCTCAGTCACGTGTCTGTTTGGTTGATTATCACGACACCCACGTCTCTGAGAAACGTGTCAACGGATTGTGACGTGTAAACCCCTTCCTTCTGCAGGATGTACAGGAATAGTCCGCCACACGTTTTCTTTTTTCTTTTCTTTTTCTGTTTCCTCTCTCCTCCCTGGATTATCCTCAAAAATAGTGCCAGTCT
>JABMCL010001379.1:242500-267500 GCA_018857735.1 Alviniconcha marisindica | reverse complement strand
CAACTAATGAAACATTAGAATGGCTCTCATCGCTGCTCACCTTAATGCAGATCATTCTGGTGGTGACAGTGTAGCGATAGGTATATACTCTCCCTCTTCCCCAACCTCCATACCCCCTTCTCCCCGTCCCTAATAAGCCTCACGGTTTCTGTGGACGTTAAGCACCATGTTTACTTACTTACTTCTTAACTGGGAGAACTGTTAGTTCGCCGAACATACTTCGGACAGTTCGACGAACTATAGTTCGTTTCTTAACTGAGTTAGAATGAGATGCAAGCTTCGGCCCGAACTTGCGGCAGAAGCGCAGCAGACAGCATGATTCAAAATGTAGGCTAAAGTCAAGTCAAACCAGTATAATCATCCCTCACAGGGTAATTCAACCAACTACTATGTCATTCTGGGTCACAGAGACACGGCTGCGTCTCTCACAAGTCAACAAAACAGGTCAATTCCCTTCGAAGTGAGTGAAGTATCGACACCGTCGTGTTACCGCAGTAGCACATAAAAGATCCCGGTTATTCCGCCAAAAGTGCAGGTGGCAGGTTACAGCTAAACACGCATGCACCTTACGCATGTGGCTTTGCATGAAGTGACATCGTGCATGGTTGTATGGTGTACACAGAACGCATCGAGACGGCAGCAGTTTCATGTGGCACGATATCAGCGCTGTAAGCACACCACTTCGGTGGATATTCAAACACGCGCTATAAAAAGCTAGTCACTCACGCAGAATCACATGCGAGCGCAGTGTGTCTGCTCGAGAGCGGAGAACAGCGCTGTATATATAATATAAATCGATCAACAATCAGTCTATGTGTATATATGTACACTGAAGCGTGGCCCCGTCGGTGTCTTCTCAGTAAATGGGGTGTGGTATGCAGGGGATGACCGTCAAAAGCTTGACACTCACAACAATGTAAATATTGTCTGTAAAAAAGATTCAGAGTGATTAATTCTTCACTACTGGTACAGAACTGAACACATGAAAACCGACGGTCGAAAGGAAGGTAAGATTTAAATGATATTGGATAGAAGGCGTGAGAGAGAGAGAGAGAGAGAGAGAGAGAGAGAGAGAGAGAGAGAGAGAGAGAGAGAGAGAGAGAGAGAGAGAGAGAGGAGGAGACGACAGAAGACAGACAGACAGACAACAGACAGACAGAGAGAGTCAGACAAGAGAAGAGAGAGTGAGAGAGAGGGGGGGAGGGGGGGGCGAGCAAGGGGGAAAGGGGTGAGAGCGAGCAAGCTGATGTAATCCTATCACTTCAATAAGCGATGGTCCCCGTGATGCATGGATCCACGTTCATGGTTGGAGGCCATTGGCAATGAGTGATAATCTGCGATACATCAACATCAGTTGGTCGCGAGGGGAGTTACGGCAGCAGTTACACACCATTCGTCAATGGCTTACAGTGTACTTTAAAACTTCCTCGTCGGGACTTCCCTGAGACTGAAGCATGTAGTGTAGCGTAAGGCCGCTGCTGTAAGACACACACACATACACACATTACATACACACACACACACACACACACACACACACACACACACACACACAAAGATACAGAAACACACGCACATATACAGAGATACAGAAACACACACACACTACACAAACTACAGAGAGAGAGAGAGAGAGAGAGAGAGAGAGAGAGAGAGAGAGAGAGAGAGAGAGAGAGAGAGAGAGAGAATTTGACGGGAACATGATGAAGTCACTGCCATCACCGAAAAGAGCCACGGGGCGCCCATCGATCCAGCTGTAAACACCCACTCACTTCTCTGAAGAAAACAATCCTGGTTTATCAACGATTATAATTATTTAGTAGCTACCTGATGAGCTACTCAGCTAGCGAAACACGGGCCTGACCAAGGCAGCCAACGCGACAATGGTGCCCACCAGGATCGGATTTTTGATAACCCCGCTACTGTGCCAAGCACTGTGGGCCCAAAAATCGGATTCGGGTAATGGGGTGAATAACCCAACAGGCTCTTTACGAATGGAGTAGGACTCATAATGGGGCATTATTCACCCAACAGGCTCTTTACGAGTGGAGTAGGACTCATAAGGGGGAATTATTCTCCCAACAGGCTCTTTACGAGTGGAGTAGGACTCATAATGGGGAATTATTCACCCAACAGGCTCTTTACGAATGGAGTAGGACTCATAATGGGGAATTATTCACCAAACAGGCTCTTTACGAATGGAGTAGGACTCTAATGGGGAATTATTCACCCAACAGGCTCTTTACGAATGGAGTAGGACTCATAATGGGGAATTATTCCCCAACAGGCTTTTTTACGAATGGAGTAGGACTCATAATGGGGCATTATTCACCCAACAGGCTCTTTACGAATGGAGTAGGACTCATAAGGGGGAATTATTCACCCAACAGGCTCTTTACAAATGGAGTAGGACTCATAATGGGGAATTATTCACCCAACAGGCTCTTTACGAGTGGAGTAGGACTCATAAGGGGGAATTATTCACCCAACAGGCTCTTTACGAATGGAGTAGGACTCATAATGGGGAATTATTCACCAAACAGGCTCTTTACAAATGGAGTAGGACTCATAATGGGGGATTATTCACCCAACAGGCTCTTTACGAATGGAGTAGGACTCCTCCTCACTCGGTCTTTTCTCTCTCGCTCCCTCTGGCCCCGTGTAATGTGTAACTGAGTGATGTATGCATGTGTGCACCTGGCTCTGTGAACACGCTATGTTTTGTGTGGAAATTCTCAAGTATATCGTTTCACTCACTCATTTATGCCTCTACGTATATGAATAATGCCTGTAATTTTTCATATTTACTCATCAGTAGCTTAGGAAGGACTAGTTGTTAGGTTTTTGACAAAAACTAAACTACGATCCTTTTAAAATAAAGTTTTCGAGTTCTCTCCTTCGGATATTATTGTTTAAGGAAGTAAGTAAACATGTTGCTTAACGTCCACAGAAACCATAAGGCTTATTAGGGACGGGGAGAAGGGGGGAAAGGGGGTATGCAGGTGGAGGGAGATTATATACCTATCGCTACACTGTCACCACCAGAATGACTCCTGCATTAAGATGGGCAGCGATAAGAGCCATTTTAATGTTCATACATTGTGAGGGACAGAGTCACAAGGCAGTGTCCACAGACCACAACTTTTGAAGAGAAAGGAGAGCCGAAGCGGATTCGAACCGGGACCCCTCCGCTTACCAGCCTAACGCCTTACCGCTAGGCCAAACCGGCTCACTGGATGAAGGTCGTCCTGATCTAAATATAACGCCTCAACAATCAATTACTTGTTTTTCCCCTTCTTTTTCCACACTTTGACCTAAAGGATTAGATTTCTGTTGCTGACATAACAAATCCAGCCATTTATTTCCAACTTCATAAACTTTGTCTGTTAACACAATGTTTATGAATCTGGAAAAGCTCTAAATTTGTGACAATGTTAATAATAATAATAATAAATGCGTTTGTAATGTGCCGAATCCTTCCTCCATGAATCGATCCGTGATATATTATGCATACAGTACATTTTGAACAGAAGCAACACAACGTAGTTCTAAACAAGCCGTGGTGGGGTCGGCTGGGTGGGGACACAGCCCGTGTATTAATCGTCACACAAATATAGAAACTCATTTCATTCCACATCCCTCACTCCCCCTCTGACTAATCAACAACGCAGTTAATGTACATCTGCAGCCTTTCAGAAAAAAGGGTAGGTGCAGCTTCCGGTGTTTTGAGGCAGAAATATATATATGGGGGGGGGGGGGGGGGGGGGGGGGGGGGGGGGGTGGTGGGGGTGTTTGGGGTGGGGTGGGTGGGGGTAGGGGGGTAGTAAAATAGGCCAGAGATGGCAGAAATAAACAGAAATGTTTTGAGAGAAGTCTTGGACAGAGGGAGAACTGCAGTGTTGGATGTGAAAAGGGACTTTGTTCCAGATCAGAGAGCGACCTGTGAGCAATACTCTTAAATTTCCAACTTGCGCAGGGAAAACTTTTTTTTTTTAATATATAAAAATCGGAAGTGGAACTGAGAGTACGAGATGGAGTGCAAATAAAGAGACGAGCTGACAGTTAGGTATGGTGTCCTGTTATCAACGGAATGCAAAAGTAGTACCTTGAAAATTAACATTTCTTTGACCACTTGATCTTCTCTTTTCTTCTTCTTCTGAAGCCAGTACACCTGGCCAATGGTGATGCCAATGAGCACGGAGTTGCAGTAGTTCAAACGTGGAACTTGGCCAGTGGTGATGCCAATGAGCACGGAGTTGCAGTAGTTCAAACGTGGAACTTGGCCAGTGGTGATGCCAATGAGCACGGAGTTGCAGTAGTTCAAACGTGGAACTTGGCCAGTGGTGATGCCAATGAGGACGGAGTTGCAGTAGTTCAAACGTGGAACTTGGCCAGTGGTGATGCCAATGAGCACGGAGTTGCAGTAGTTCAAACGTGGAACTTGGCCAGTGGTGATGCCAATGAGGACGGAGTTGCAGTAGTTCAAACGTGGAACTTGGCCAGTGGTGATGCCAATGAGCACGGAGTTGCAGTAGTTCAAACGTGGAACTTGGCCAGTGGTGATGCCAATGAGCACGGAGTTGCAGTAGTTCAAACGTGGAACTTGGCCAGTGGTGATGCCAATGAGCACGGAGTTGCAGTAGTTCAAACGTGGAACTTGGCCAGTGGTGATGCCAATGAGCACGGAGTTGCAGTAGTTCAAACGTGGAACTTGGCCAGTGGTGATGCCAATGAGCACGGAGTTGCAGTAGTTCAAACGTGGAACTTGGCCAGTGGTGATGCCAATGAGCACGGAGTTGCAGTAGTTCAAACGTCTGACACACCAGCTGAGCACTGTCGGACTGCCCTCATTCTCCTGATATGTGGACTATGCTGAACGAATGTTGCGGTCGATGTGCTTCATTAAATAGTTATGGAGTGACGTCAATACAAACCGAGATTTTTTTTACATGAATTTTCCCTTCTAAAAGGAAAGAAAGAAGAACAGCAACAATAACACACACACACGCATGCATGCACGCACACACACACGCGCGCGCGCGCGCGCACACTCTCTCTCTCTCTCACACACACACTTTCTTTCTCTCACACACACACTTTCTCTCTCTCTCTCTCTCTCTCTCTCTCTCTCTCTCTCTCTCTCTCTCTCTCTCTCTCACACACACACACACACACACACACACACCAAAAAACAACAACGACGACACGTGGCGTCATTTATGCTGATGACGGTGACGAAGCAAAGATTTGCAGACAGCAAGGCAGCATGCGGGCTCCGCTACGCGCACTTCCACAGAGAACAAAGACATGTGAAGAAGAATTTAAAGCGTCTGAAGAAGCGGCTGCTGGCTGGAGCTGGAACGGCACCACCCACACTCCGAGCATCGCTTTCCGGCACCTTCCTCCAAACTCTGCTAGATTTGGTTACACCACTGAAGGGGCACTCTTTACCTCCGTGCAGCTGTCCACCTACGCGGTCAGCGCCCTCCGAAAGGTCTGGGTACTATCAAACTCCGAACATCGCTTTCCGGCACTTTCCTCCAAACTCTGCCAGATTTGGTTACGCCACCGAAGGGGCACTCTTTATCTCCGCGCAGCTGTCCAACGACGCGGTCAGCGCCCTCAGAAAGGTTTGGGTACTAATATGACTGTAGAAGCAACCTAGCGCCAAAGCACGCACCAAACTCCAAGCATTGGATTACGACATCCTTCCTTCAACCACTGCCGTATTTAGTTACACCATAGGGTCCAGAAAACTGTCAGCGTAACTAAATACGGCAGTGGTTGAAGGAAGGATGTCGTAAACCAGTGCTTGGAGTTTGGGCACCACCTACATTCGTCTTCTTCTAAGTCCTACAGTTCAGTTCAGTTCAGCTCAAGATGGTATCTATGCTTTCGGAAAAGCCCATATGCGCACCACCCCGTCTCAGATGTTTTCCCAACGTTGCCTTTGAAACGGTTCTAATGTTCGTCTGATTGACGATGGCCCTCTCTCGTCCTTTCAAGGACGATCGTCTAGAGCGAGCGCTTCCTCTTTCCACGCCTCTCTCCTCTAGGCGATCAATGGTGTGATGTCCTTGGCTTTGTGCCCGCAGGTAGTGTCTCAAGCTTCTCAACACTTCAGATCTTCTGAGTTGCAAGCCTTCACTCCGGCATGTCCAGGGCAGTACACCCACATGAGTTTTCGAAGGTGGATGTCGACCATCGACACATTCCAGTCTGGGTTTCCCATTCCATTTTCACTTTTTGTAGCAAGTTCACTGAATCTGTGAGGATGATGGCATGTGTGGTCCGACTGTCACCTCTTGTGGCAATCCAGCGGAGGGCATGGGTGAATGCTTCCACCTCCATTGTCAAGCTGGAGGTTGAGACTGTATAGGCTGCACTGTCTTCATGGATGTCTTGCTTGACAGTGAAGCCTCACCCAGACTGGTCTTTGGTGACTGAGCCATCAGTGTACATTATTAGGTCTTGCGGTTTGCTGTTTTCTTGATCTCTGACTCTGTTTTGCCTGCTGGCCATTCTCGACAGTGCTTAATTCCCAAGTTTTTTGGCAAGAGTGTCTCATAGAAACGCCGGAATTGGTTTTTGTGCCTTTCCCACCCCTTGGTTTGCTTGAGCTCTGCCAGCTGGCAGTAGAACTTCTCCTGGTAGCAGGTTACGTCGCAAAAACAAACCAGAAAAGACCAGTTAGTTAGAGTTGACTCGACCACGCTGTTTACGTGGAGCCAAAGAACTTGGCGAGACTAAGTAGACTTGACTGATCTTTTTTTTTAAGGAGCGCCATACACCCGAGTATGCGACTCTGAATCTAGTGAACGAGTGACTAGCTTTACACATCGCGTTTTTGAATATATATATCCATCGAAGCGGTGTACTTAAAGCGCTGTTTGGTAGTTACATGGCTGGTGCCACGTGAAGCTGCTGCCGTCTCGGCGCAAGTTCAGTGTACAAAATACAACCATGCGCCAGTTTAAAGTTTTATTCGAAAACACATGTACCGGTTTAAAGTTTTATTCGAAAACACATACGTTGGGCACATGTGTGTTTAGCTGTACGCTGCCACCTGCACTTTTGGCAGAACGCCAGATTTATTTATTTTTTAGCTCCTATTACGGTGACACGTGGGTAGAACGGATACCGAAATAAGAGTAGGCACAGAAAGCTGACCCTGGAGAAGGAAATTCTCCCGCCCCGCCTGCCAGCCGGCACTCGAACCCGCGACCTTTCCATCATGAGTCCTGCGCTGCACCACTGAGCTATCCCCGCTCCCCAGAAGCAGAACTAGAAGGGAGACATCTCTGCATTCTGTCGTGAGCTTTTTCGTCACATGTCGTGTTAGTAGTGTCGCTACAAATGTTGCTCTGTGGCTGCACAGGGGTGAAATCAGTCAATCGAGTTCGCGTGATGGGAAGTACTATGTAGCCGGAGACGGGTGTCTATAAGTATAACCCTGCCAGCCAGTGAACCGGCTTGGCCTAGCGGCTAGTAAGCAGGAGGACCTCGGTTCGAATCCGCTTCGGCTCTCCTCTGCTCTCTCTTCAAAAGTTGTGGTCAGTCTTGCGACTTTGTCCATTTGTCCCTCACAATTAATGACACATAAAAATGGCTGTCATCGCTGCCCATCTGAATGCAGGAGGCATTGTGGGGGTGATGACAGTGTGGAGTTAGGTATAGCTTCCTCGTCCCAGCCTCCCGCCGACTCGGACCCCGCCGGTACCTCTTCGGAGACAACTCAGCGTTAAACACATTTAACCAGCCAACCGACCTGACCTTGAGAGAGAGAGAGAGAGAGAGAGAGAGAGAGAGAGAGAGAGAGAGAGAGAGAGAGAGTTATTTACGAGGTTAAAGGAATAATTCCTGACACAGTACTTTTTATTTTACATCTAGCCCTCGGGACAAATAATCAAAAAGAAAATATCAGCTGAATATCACGTGTCCCTCTTCCCGCAAACGACACGTGTCCGCAGAGAGACAGAAACAGAGAGAGAGAGAGAGAGAGAGAGAGATTGTACACGCCTGGCGGCTTGTAATTACAGTGTACACGGAAATACACCCGAGACGTGCTGTCCCCCGAGGTTAATTGTCACAAAATGAGAGCACGTGACCGGCACTCTTCACCTAGGCTACTTGTGCTCGCCCGTACCGTAGGTCGTCAACAGCAGGTCCAACTGGCCCATTAGTGACGACCGCAGGGGAGTTGGTCCCTTCGCATCGTACAGCCAATCACAGCTGTCGCATTTACTCTGCACTAATCACTATATACACACTCCAACTCATTAATGAGGAACCAGAAAACTAAGGTTAAAAAAATAAAAATAAAATTATCAGCCAATACCGAATTTCTTAACGGTGACTGCATGTGTCATTATTATTTTATAGCTGGTGACTGCATGTGTCATTATTATTTTATAGCTGGTGACTGCAGGTGTCATTATTTTACAGCTGGTGACTGCATGTGTCATTAATATTTATAGCTTCATCCAATGCCGGAAGTCCTCCTGTCCCAACGGACCAATCTTATTAATCTGTGCGCCGTTAGTCCACTTTCACCCTTCTGTTTCCTCCACTCAGAATCCTGACACTGTGACAGCCAAAGACATTCGAAGACAGAGTGCTTAAATTTTAACGTCCCGTCAGTCACACGCGGCCACCTTAGGACGAGAGAGAGAGAGAGATTGATTGATTGAACTTTATTTCTCAACGGTGAAGATATTAGCACAAAGGCCGACTCACGTATCTGCCGTTGCTACAGTACTACTAATAACCAAGACATTCACAGTTAAGTATTATTACAGAAGGCGAGAGAGAGAGAGAGAGAGAGAGAGAGAGAGAGAGAGAGAGAGAGAGAGAGACAGAGAGAGACAGAGAGAGAGAGAGAGAGACAGAGAGACACAGAGAGAGTTGTATGCAAACGAGGGTAATAGATACTGAAATAGGCATGCATGCCTTTTTTACATCCAGCCCTCACCCAAAAAAGCACTATTCTATATCTATACCTGCACACATTTTTTTAAAGCTACGACACACCGGTACATGCATGGAATAAGTCAACTTTAGACATCAAACATGATACTCACAGACAGAGAGCGAGGGGGGGGGGGGGGGGAGAATATATATATATATATATATATATATATAATATATATAAGCTTTTAAATCATCAGTAGGAAACATTGGTGGGTGAATGCGTCAAGAATAAGAAACACAGTAAGGTAGAGCGTTGCAGACCGGCTGCAATCACCAAGTTTAACATCCAACTAAGAGAGAGAGAGAGAGAGAGAGAGAGTAGTAGTAGTAGTAGTAGTAAGTTGGTGTTTTACGCCCAGTCAACCGGTGCGGTTATATCAGGGCGAGAGAGAGAGAGAGAGAGAGAGAGAGAGAGAGAGAGAGAGAGAGAGAGAGAGAGAGAGAGAGAGAGAGAGCTATTGATGTAACACTACGAGAGAGAACTACTATTGATCTAACGCCACGAGTCAAACACACACACAATGGGCCAGAAGTGCATCTGCTTGTTCTAGGTGACAAAAGAAAGAACCCAATCCATAAACGGCAACATCCATATACATGTACTTCACTCCTTGTATGCCACTACGCTCCCCCTCCCTCCTCCCCCTCCCCCCGGCCCCCGTTTCGCACACTGAAACGTTTTTAAAATGCTCATCGTAGTCGTGTGCATGGTGTTCCATTTGCTCCACGTTATGTACAAATCATTAACTGTTGGACAGGTGTGTTCCACTGTCAACCACTTAATCCATACAAAGACGGCACGTTATTGCTGTCGATACTTCACACAGCATCAATGAAGCAAAGATGTTGCTGCGCGCACAGACATGTACACTGCATTATAATCAGATTGTTGTCATGCTACACGACCCTTTAGTTCTCTCAACAACATCTCGTCTGCGCGTCACTTCTTTCACGTTAGATTGACTTGAACGAATAAAATCCGCCAGATAGACGCATCAGTCAGTCAGTCCCGAAACGGGACGGATATCGTCTCACTAGATACCACAACCCCGCTACCTACACCAGGACCATCATCGGCACCACAACCAACACCACAACTGTCATTATCATCATCATCACCATCATCGTCGTCGTCGTTGTGAGAGGAGGGCACGTGTTCCCTGCAGTAACCTTGACCTTACCTCAGCCAGTGTGGGGGGCGCAAGCACGACGACCCAGCACACCGTCAGCGCTGCACACAACTTCCCCGCCATCGCCAATGTCACCCGCTCGCCGACTGCAGTACAACAGAAAATCGAACCGGACACGCAACACTGCTAGGGAAATCCAGCGAAGTTTGCCCGGGGTGCGAGAGCGAGCCAGAGAGGTAGAGAGAGGTGAGCACAGTGAGTCAGGATGACCGGACAGACGAGCAGCGTGGTGTACGACTAGGGCAGGTAAGCGGGACTGAGGCGGCCGGCGACACTGCAGCGACACGCGACGTTGGCGGCAGGATACTGCAGGCGGGCTGTCAGTACACAGGTGTTCCCTTCCCCCTCGCGATGTGTTTTGTGCTCAGGCCTTCTGGGCATGCGCGCGCCCTCTGACCCCTCTAACCCCGTTCGCTGCTGTCAGCAGAGGCGCGTGACTTCACTTTAATCGTTTGAGTGTACGGAGTGAGTTTTATTCATAGTTAAACTTAGGCGAAATATTAATGTCCTAAATAATTATTGCTTTCATTCTGAGTCCGATTTTTTGTCCACTTTTTGGTCGCACGTACTGTTAGGATTGCCACGCAGGCTTGGGAAGCAGTGTTAGTTGTTTTTTTGCTGTTTCAGACTGAATGACACACAAAAAGGTTCAAAAGAACGCTTATTTATTATGACACGGACACGCAATATGCAATTTGCGTATTTGATCAAAATTTGCATATTGTGTGTCCGTGTCATAATAAATAAGCGTTCTTTTGAACCTTTTTGTGTTTGGATCTTGTTTTAGAACGCTAGCAGTCATTCAGTTTCGATTTTTATCCTTCAGATTTTTTCTCTCAAAAGTTTAAGATCTATTCCCTTGGCCCCCCCCCCCCCCCCCCCTCCATGCATCTGTCAGAATCCGCCATTTTGCATTATGTACAATGAAAAGGGACGAAGTACCGATGCGGGCATAGAGTGAGCGTTCGATAAGTGATGATGATGAAGTGATGCTTAATGTCCTCAGATGTCAGTTGACATATTAGGGACAAGTTGTGACCAATGACCAATGACCGAAGCACGGTGCAATAATTCCGACTTTACGTCCACGGAAACCAGAAGGCTCGTTAGGACGGACAGTCCAGGACGTCCACCTCGACTCTCACACAGCTCCTGAACTATGTCGATAAGTTAACAAACACAGCCATAAAATCACAGAACCACTGCATCACGAGGCTGGATGACTTTTCAAACAGCAGGTGCGACCCAGAAATGAACAATGGAGGAGAAATGAGGCAATGATTCACCAATCACTGAGTTAATCCGTCACTTAATAGGAGTAAAAGCAAACCAAAACAGACATGGCACTTTTTTTTCATTATCTCAGTGCTGTTGCTAACGTAACGTGGTGTGAGTGCTGTTCAGTTCGCCCACCGCTAAATCGCAAACAGCGTGTGAAGTCGTCCCCGGGGGAATGTGGAGGTGGAGAAACTGCACTTCGCTAATAGCTAGTCATTCACGTTTGACATTTACGGAATCGTGATTGAAGCTGTAGCTGTTTCTGTGACTAGACATCTGCTCTTTCTCCGAGCCTGGGGCTGTTGTCTGGGCGCTAGTCTTTTTAGCAAATGGAACTGCAGTCTAGATTAGTATATATACCAGTATTTTTGTAGCAGCAGCAGCAGCAGCAGTAGTAGTAGTAGTAGCAGTAATAGTATTTGTTGTTTTTGGTGTGTGTGTGTGTGTGTGTGTGTGTGTGTGTGTGTGCGTGCGTGCGTGCGTGCGTGCGTGCGTGCGTGTGTGAGTGAGTGGTGTGTGTGCGTGCGTGCGTGCGTGCGTGCGTGAGTGTGTGTGTGTGTGTGTGTGTGTGTGTGTGTGTGTGTGTGTGTGTGTGTGTGTGCGAGTGCGTGCGTGCGTGCGTGCGTGCGTGCGTGCGTGCGTGCGTGCGTGTGTGTGTGTGTGTGTACTTTACTGAACGGATTTGAAGTTTTACTGTATTTAGAAAAGAAAAGAAAAGAAAAGAAAGTTGTAGTTTAGCCACTGCAGTCGGTTTAGTGAAGTAAGTTATAGTTTAGACACCGCAGTCTTTTTGTAAGTAAGACTGTAGTTTAGACATTGCAGTCTTTTTAGTGAACAAACTTGTAGTTTACTGTAATCCTTTTGTGAGTGGAATTGTAGTGTAGACACTGCATTATCTTTAGGGAATGAAGTTGTTGTTTTACATACTAGGCTAAGGTGTTTTTTGTGAATGGGGTTGCTGTTTAGACACTGAAGTCTTTTTAGTGAATGGAGTCGCTGTTCACACACTGAAGTCTTTTTAGTGAATGAAGTCGCTGTTTAGACACTGAAGTCTTTTTAGTGAATGAAGTCGCTGTTCAGACACTGAAGTCTTTTTAGTGAATGGAGTCGCTGTTTAGACGCTGAAGTCTTTTTAGTGAATGAAGTCGCTGTTCAGACACTGAAGTCTTTTTAGTGAAGGGAGTCGCTGTTCAGACACTGAAGTCTTTTTAGTGAATGGAGTCGCTGTTCAGACACTGAAGTCTTTTTAGTGAATGGAGTCGTTGTTTAGACAGCTGAAGTCTTTTTAGTGAATGAAGTCGCTGTTCAGACACTGAAGTCTTTTTAGTGAAGGAGTCGCTGTTCAGACGCTGAAGTCTTTTTAGTGAATGGGGTCGCTGTTTAGACGCTGAAGTCTTTTTAGTGAATGGAGTCGCTGTTTAGACCTGAAGTCTTTTTAGTGAATGGAGTCGCTGTTCAGACACTGAAGTCTTTTTAGTGAATGGAGTCGCTGTTCAGAACTGAAGTCTTTTTAGTGAATGGAGTCGCTGTTCAGACACTGAAGTCTTTTTAGTGAATGGAGTCGCTGTTCAGACACTGAAGTCTTTTTAGTGAATGGAGTCGCTGTTTAGACACTGAAGTCTTTTTAGTGAATGGAGTCGCTGTTTAGACGCTGAAGTCTTTTTAGTGAATGGAGTCGCTGTTCAGACACTGAAGTCTTTTTAGTGAATGGAGTCGCTGTTCAGACCTGAAGTCTTTTTAGTGAATGGAGTCGCTGTTTCAGACACTGAAGTCTTTTTAGTGAATGAGTCGCTGTTTAGACGCTGAAGTCTTTTTAGTGAATGGAGTCGCTGTTCAAGACACTGAAGTCTTTTTAGTGAATGGAGTCGCTGTTCAGACACTGAAGTCTTTTTAGTGAATGAAGTCGCTGTTTAGACGCTGAAGTCTTTTTAGTGAATGGAGTCGCTGTTTAGACACTGAAGTCTTTTTAGTGAATGGAGTCGCTGTTTAGACGCTGAAGTCTTTTTAGTGAATGGAGTCGCTGTTTAGACGCTGAAGTCTTTTTAGTGAACGAAGTCGTTGTTCAAACACTGAAATCTTTTTAGTGAATGGAGTAGCTGTTCAAACACTGAAGTCTTTTTAGTGAATGAAGTCGCTGTTCAGACACTGAAGTCTTTTTAGTGAATGGGGTCATTGATTAGACGCTGAAGTCTTTTTAGTGAATGGAGTTGCTGTCTAGGCACTGACGTCGTTTTAGTGGATGGAATCGCTGTTTAGATACTGATGTCTTTTTGGTAAATGCTGTTTGCTTCCCCCCTATATATCAAAAAGTGATACTGGTTGATGATGAGAGTGGAAACGTCTCTTTTGAAGTTATGGTTTTATTTTTGTAACTGGTCCATGGTCTTTCCGTTCCCCCTGTCGCCATGAAATGCAAATCACCAGCTTCACCATAGGCTACATAATTATATGAGTAATTCCTCGAAACGTTTATTTGTTACCCACACTTTCGGTGTTTGTTCGCTCGGACATCCGCACGCAGACTCAGAGAAGAACACCCACATAATCTCTCTCTCGCCCCTCTCCTCACACACACACACACACACACCACACACACACACACACACACACACACACACACACACACACACACATAGATATACACGCACATACACACGCCCCCGCAAGCACTCACCCCCGCAGCACGCACGCACCACACACGCACGGACATTCACATAATTGTACACATGCGCTTACGCACACACGCACTGTACAGAACAGGAATACCATAGGCTATTGATTCAGTTCAGGCATTCGATTATTTGTATTGTCACCCCATTCACTGTACAATATTATGCTCCCAGTGGAGTGTGGCCACACTATATATAGGTCCATGAGTGTGGCCACACTATATGATTCAGTTCAGGCATTCGATTATTTGTATTGTCACCCCATTCACTATACAATATTATGCTCCCAGTGGAGTGTGGCCACACTATATATGAGTCCATGAGTGTGGCCATGTAGACATACGTCTTAATGCCGGTACACACAATAACGTACCTAGTCGGGTGTAAAGTAAACGTGGTGCTTAACGTCCACAGAAACCGTAAGGCTTATTAGTGACGGGGAGCAGGGGGGCAAGGCGGTTTGGAGGTGGGGGAGGGGAGATTATATACCTATCGCTACACTGTCACCACCAGAATGACTTCTGCATGAAGGTGGGCAGCGATGAGAGCCATTTTAACGTTTCAGTAGGAAGTGGAAGTGATGGACAAAGTCACAAGACTGTGTCCACAAACCACAACCTTTTTTGAAGAGAAAGGAGAGCCGAAGCGGTATCGAACCGAGGTCCTTCCGCTTACCAGCCTAACGCGTTACCGCTAGGCCAAACAGGCTCACAAGTCGAGTGTGATGAAGTGATGCTTTATGTCCTCAGATGTCAGTTGACATATTAGGGACAAGTTGTGACCAATGCCGAAGCACGGTGCAATAAATCTTTACGTCCACGGAAACCAGAAGGCTCGTTAGGACGGACAGTCCAGGACGTCCACCTCGACTCTCACACAGCTCCTGAACCATGAGTCGAGTGTGGCCATGGACCTGTATATATAGGTCCATGAGTGTGGCCACGTAGACCACGTAATGCCGGTAGAATCATACTGTCCCCTTTTGTAAACCCTCGCATTTTTAAAAATTTAAAACAAAAACAACAACAATAAAACAGAACAAAAAGGACACACGGTTCGTCGGATCGCCGGTCACATATCAACGGAGGTGATGTTTCTGGGAGTGCCTGCCCGCTGTTCCACAGTGTGCCCCAGACGACTGTCCT
This sequence comes from Alviniconcha marisindica, assembly GCA_018857735.1. Lineage (NCBI taxonomy): Eukaryota > Metazoa > Mollusca > Gastropoda > Provannidae > Alviniconcha > Alviniconcha marisindica. Next base: position 252,248 of record JABMCL010001379.1, on the reverse strand, counting down.
CGCTTCCCTCCCTTTGGTCAGTGTTGCCGACACCCAGAGAGTGCCCTTCCTTCCTTTTGGTTTCTCTGCCGTACATCTTCGACGTCTTGGTGTTTTTGGAGGTGACGCCTCCTGGCTTTGACGCATTTCCTCCACCGTTCACGGTCACAACCTCGTCCAGGTCATCGTCTCCTTTCACAAGGTAGGCGTCGTTTCCTTTCTTTTTGGGCACCGGTTTCAACTTTTCTTTGGCGTCGGCGATGTTCTGTCGGAGCAGTTCAACGTTGACGTCAGCCTGTCGGTCTGAGACAGGGATGTGAACGCCCAGCAGTCTAGCCTGACGCAGCATCTGCACGTAGCCCTTGCGAGTCACCCGGATGTCGGGGTTGTGCAGGAGGGTGTACATCACGTGCCAGTTGAAGCGGGCCGCCTCGCTCCTTTGGTATTGCTGCTCACTGAGGTACAGGTCTCCATCAGACCCCTTCACTGTAACAGACAGACCCCTTCACTGTAACAGACAGACCCCTTCACTGTAACAGACACACCCCTTCACTGTAACAGACACACCCCTTCACTGCAACTAACAGAACCCTTCACTGCAACAAACACACCCCGTCACTGTAGCTAACGCACTACTTCACTGCAACAAACACCCCCCTTCACTGCAACTAACACACCCCGTCACTGCAACTAACACATCCCTTCACTGCAACAAACAGACCCCTTCACTGCAACAAACAGACCGCTTCACTGCAACTAACACACCCCTTCACTGCAACTAACACACCCCTTCACTGCAACAAACAGACCCCTTCACTGCAAGAGACAGACCCATTTCCTGCAACTAACACACCCCTTTACTGCAACAAACACACCCCTTCACTGCAACAAACACACCCCTTCACTGCAACTAACACACCCCTTCACTGCAACAAACACACCCCTTCACTGCAACTAACAGTACAGACACTGAGTGTGTCACAGGTTGGTTGTAACCGAGGTACAGGTCTTCTACAGATCCCTTCACTGCACTAAGAAACAATTAGAAATACGGTGTGCGCCACAAGCCAGTGACACCCTAATGTTTCCTTTCCCAAAACAATCAATAACGACTCCTCTGAATCAGTTACTCCCAAGGACTTGTATGTAGGTCCATGGTTACTGGTACTATTTTCTTGGTGTTTACACACACACACACGTACACACGCGCGCGCGCGCACACACACACACACACACGCACACGCACACACACGCACACGCACACACACGCACACACGCACACACACACACACACACACACACACACACACACACACACACACACCCCCCCCCCCAGCCCCACACACACACACACAATAAAATAAAAATCGAGCATTGGCACAGATCAGTCCCGGGAGTCACCGCACAGTCTATATACTGCCCCGTACTTACTGCCTATCTCCGTCCCTAATAAGCCTTATGGTTTCTGTGGACGTTAAGCACCATGTTTACTTACTTACTGCCTATCTGGACGTCTTGTCTGTCAACATGGTGACTCAGTCATTACTGCCTATCTGGACGTTTTGTCTGTCAACATGGTGACTCAGTCATTACTGCCTATCTGGACGTCTTGTCTGTCAACATGGTGACTCAGTCATTACTGCCTATCTGGACGTTTTGTCTGTCAACATGGTGACTCAGTCATTACTGCCTATCTGGACGTCTTGTCTGTCAACATGGTGACTCAGTCATTACTGCCTATCTGGACGTCTTGTCTGTCAACATGGTGACTCAGTCATTACTGCCTATCTGGACGTCTTGTCTGTCAACATGGTGACTCAGTCATTACTGCCTATCTGGACGTTTTGTCTGTCAACATGGTGACTCAGTCATTACTGCCTATCTGGACGTCTTGTCTGTCAACATGGTGACTCAGTCATTACTGCCTATCTGGACGTCTTGCCTGTCAACATGGTGACTCAGTCATTACTGCCTATCTGGACGTTTTGTCTGTCAACATGGTGACTCAGTCATTACTGCCTATCTGGACGTCAACATGGTGACTCAGTCGATGACACCGCACAGTCTACTGCCCCGTACTTACTGCCTCTCTTGACGTCTCCTTCACGCTGTATTGTCTTCTCTTTCTTCACCATCTCCATCTGCTGGATTCCGTTCAGTGCCTGGCTGCCCACCCTGGTCTGTAGTCTCTCCCGCTTCTTCTGAAGGCCCAGCAACATCAGGCGCGTGAAGACGACCGCCACGGGGTGGGTGTGGAGAGCCTCTATGTGCATGTAGCCCACGTAGGCCTGGAAACCTGTACATCATCATCATCACCATCATCATCATCATCATCATCAGCATCAGCATCATCATCATCATCATCATCGTCGTCGTCGTCGTCGTCGGATTTGCAGATATACATAAGTATATTGCCTGCCGCAAGACCATTTCAGATCACGAAATGTACCTGCAAGACCTACCCGTGTCACGAGACCTACCTACCGAGTCCCAAGACCTACCTACCCAGGCCACAAGACCTACATACCCGATTGATCAGACCTAAACGGGTCACACGACCTACCTACCCGATTCACTAGACCTACCAACCTGAGCCAAAGACCTACACACCGGATTCACCAGACCTAAACGGGTAACAAGATCTACCTACCGAGTCCCAAGACCTACCTACCCGGGTCACACGACCTACCTACCCGATTCATCAGACCTACCCGGGTCCCAAGACCTACCTACCCGGGCCAAAGAACAACATACCCGATTCACCACACCCAAACGGGTCACACGAGCTACCTGCCAGGGTCCAAAGACCTACTTACCCGGGTCACAAGACCTACCTACCCGATTCACCGTACGTGCCTGGGTCACCGGACCTACCTGGGTCACAAGACCTACCTACCCGATTCACCGTACGTGCCTGGGTCACCGGACCTACCTGGGTCACAAGACCTACCTACCCAATTCACCGTACGTGCCTGGGTCACCGGACCTACCTGGGTCACAAGACCTACCTACCCGATTCACCGTACGTGCCTGGGTCACCGGACCTACCTGGGTCACAAGACCTACCTACCCGATTCACCAGGCCTACCCGATTCACCAGACCTACCCGGGTCACAAGACCTATCTGCCCGATTCACCAGACCTACCCGGGTCACAAGACCTATCTGCCCGATTCACCAGACCTACCTACCCGATCACCAGACCTACCCGGGTCAATGAACTCGAATCGCCGCGGCAGGGTGCTGTTGTCCAGACGGCTGAGGAAGACGATGCCCACGAACATGGCCTTCAGGATGCGCAGCAAGCAGGACACCAGGCCCAGGAAAATGTTGTAGAAAAACATGAAGTAGGTGAAGTTGAAGTACAGACGCCTGCAATGGAACACAATACGACACGTGAGCGTGAGGAAAAACAAAAAACAAAAACAAAAACTGTGCTTCGGCCGCCAGACCACCTGACCACACACACTGTGCTGTACTGACTCGCACAGAGCATGCGATACTAACTGACGCAACAATAACACCACACAAATGTTGCTAATAAAAATACACACGCACGTAGGCACGCACGCACTCGGGCACGCACGCAGCACACGCACACACGCACGCACGCACGCACGCACTCACACGCGCGCACGCACGCACTCACTGACGCACGCACGCACACACACATGCACCCACGCAACACACATACACACAACACGCACACACACTCACGTACACACACATACACACACACACACACACACACACACACACACACACACACACACACACACACACACACACACACAACAACACACACACACACACACACACACACCACACACACACACACACACACACACACACACACACACACACTACGTCCACCTCTCTCTCTCTCTCTCTCACACACACACACACACACACACACACACACACACATACACACACGCACGCGCGCGCGCACATACACACGCATACGCACGCACGCCCACGCGCGCGCGCCACACATATTTCTTCCCTGTCTCGTCTCACACATGCGCCCCACACACCACGCCCGCACACACACACACACACACACACACCACACACACACACACACACACACACACACACACACACACGCACACAACACCACAACACACACAGACACACACACCACACACACACACACACACACACACACACACACACACCGACGCACACACGCACGCACGCACGCACGCACGCACGCACGCACGCACACACACCAAGACAGACAGACAGAAGGGCGAACACAGGGGCAGACAGGGTTCCCTCACCTGTTGTTGAGGGCGAGGTACAGGCCGTTGTCTTGCAGGAAGACAAATTTAGACAACAGGATTTGTGTGATAGCAACGAGCGCAGCGGTCAGCACGATTGGCCTGCAACACGCGTGTCCATGACCCCAACAGCACACGTGCAACATGCGCACTGTAATGACTATAAGCCACAGTTTATACAGACCAATATCTAAGCCGCTTCGGCCAAACAGCCAGAATTTGCACAAGCACCTGTTCTGTCTTGATAAAGCACAGCCGGAGTTCATACAAACCGGAATCTGTGATACAGAGCCGGAGTTTATACAGACCAGAATCTGTGTTTTCTCAGTCAAACACAGGCAGCGTTTGTACGAACCAGAATTTGTGCTGTTTCAGTCAAACATTAACGGAGTTTATACAGACCAGTATCTGTGCTGTCTCAGTCAAACATTAACGGAGTTTATACAGACCAGTATCTGTGCTGTCTCAGTCAAACATTAACGGAGTTTATCAGACCAGTATCTGTGCTGTCTCAGTCAAACATTAACGGAGATTGTACAGACCAGAATCTGTTCTGTCGCAGTCAAACACAGGCAGGGTTTGTACAGACCAGAATCTGTTCTGTCCCAGTCAAACTCAGGCAGCGTTTGTACAGACCAGAATCTGTTCTGTCTCAGTCAAACATTAACGGAGTTTGTACAAACCAAAATCTGTTCTGTCGCAGTCAAACACAGGCAGCGTTTGTACGAACCAGAATCGGTGCTGTCTCAGTCAATCATTAACAGAGTTTATATAGACCAGAATCTGTGCTGTCTCAGTCAAACATTAACGGAGTTTGTCCAGACCAGAATCTGTTCTGTCTCAGTCAAACGCAGGCAGGGTTTGTACAGACCAAAATCTGAGCTTTATCAGTCAAACACAGGCAGCATTTGTATGAACCAGAATTTGAGCTGTTTCAGTCAAACATCAAGAGACCAGAATCTGTGCTTTCTCAGTCAAACAATAACGGAGTTTGTACAGACCAGAATCTGTTCTGATTCTGTCAAACACAGGCAGGGATGGGGGAGGGGGGGCGGGGGGGGGGGGGGGGGGGGAGGGGGGTTATGCGCTTAGAATAGTCTTTATGAACAAGATTTTGCGCCTTTACAAATTCTCATACTCTTCTTCTTCTTAAAGCAAGCCTTTTAGCAATTCCTCATCACACCACAGCACCGGCTCACCACAGCAACTCGATGAGCCAGACCAGCCAATCATTGAACTCGTATTTGATCAGGAGGATGATCAAAGCGCAGATAAAGGCGATCAGGGTCAGGATCGCGAACTGCAGCAGGTAACCTAAAGACAGTTGGAACATTTAGATAAAACATTACCACAGGTGAGCTCTGTCTCCATTCATTTGATTGTTTACTTCTTTTCGATCTGTTCATTTAATTTTTTCTCTCTCAAATTATCATGTTTTTGAAATGGATCTTCTTTCTCTCAAACAACACCCTGATCACATTTAATCAATAGGCCAAGGACTAATAGATCAGTCGATCAGTAATAAATATCTCGTCCGATACTGTGTGTCTAATTATTGAGTCAATAATTATATATATATACGTATAAAATACGTGTAGGCTGTATGATGAGGACTTGATTATATGCACATAGACTATCGTGAGGACTGGATTATATGCACATAGACTATCATGAGGACTTGATTATATGCACATAGACTATCGTGAGGACTGGATTATATGCACATAGACTATCGTGAGGACTGGATTATATCACTAACATGTGGGACTGATATGCACATAGACTATCGTGAGGACTGGATTATATGCACGTAGACTATCGTGAGGACTGGATTATATGCACTTAGACTATAGAGAGGACTGGATTATATACACATAAACCATAGTGTGGACTAGAATCTACACACATATTATAGTGAGGACCTGGATTGTGTACACATAGACTATAGTGAGGATTGGACCACGCAGTCATAGACTATATTGAAGACTTGTTTACATACACATAAAGCACAATGAAGACTGGATTATATACATGCACACATAGACCATGGCGAGGACTAGGCTACGTGCTAGTAGACTATGATGACGAAAGGACCATGATTTACATTCTATACAAAAAGACTACGGCGAAGCTATTGTGAGGACTGCATTTCATACACATAGGTTGCGATGAGGATTGGACGATACAGGTATAGACCATGACGACGAGGGCTGGACGATACAGGTATAGACCATGACGACGAGGACTGGACGATACAGGTATAGACCATGACGACGAAGACTGGACGATACAGGTATAGACCATGACGGCGAGGGCTGGACGATACAGGTATAGACCATGGCGAGGATTGAACGATACAGGTGTAGACCATGACGACGAGGACTGGACGATACAGTTATAGAACATGACGACGAGGGCTGCACGATACAGGTATAGACCATGGCGAGGATTTGACGATACAGATATAGACCCACCCTCCTAGCATCGCTTTCCGGCACCTTCCTCCAAACTGCCAGATTTGGTTACGCCACTGAAGGGGCACTCTTCGTCTCCGTGCAGCTGTCCACCGACGCGGTCAGCGCCTTCCGAAAGGTTTGGGTACTGATAAGACTGTGGAAGCAACCTAGCGCCCAAGCACCCACGTAAACAGGAGACGCACCCCCCCCCCCCCCCCCCCCCACCCCGGGTAAAAAATAAAGAGTTCCGTCTCGATTCAAACGATTTTGGTTTTATTTGTGCTGGCGTAAGCAACGTGGTCAGTTAGAAGAGAAACGTCTGATATAATTTGAGCTGTCTGTTACAAGCTTACTGCCGTTTGAGCATCATCGAAAAACTGTTCGTTAGCTGACAGGTTTTCTAGACCTGTGGCGGTGGTTGAAGGAAGATTGTCGTAAACCAGTGCTTGGAGTTTGATAAAGACCATCAGTGACAATGAGATATGGACGATGCAGATATAGACCATGAAGATTGCTTACAAAAGCTTTGGAAAGAACCGTGACAGTCAAGTGTGCGAAACAAACACAGCCTAATCCGCTCACTCCCTTATCGTCTCTACACCACACCCAGCTTAATAGACGATACAGATATAGACCATGATGACGAGGACTGGACGATGCGGATATAGACCATGAAGATTGCTTACAAAAGCTTTGGAAAGAACCGTGACAGTCAAGTGTGCGAAACAAACACAGCCTAATCCGCTCACTCCCTTATCGTCTCTACACCACACCCAGCTTAATAGACGATACAGATATAGACCATGATGACGAGGACTGGACGATGCGGATATAGACCATGAAGATTGCTTACAAAAGCTTTGGAAAGAATTGTGACAGTCAAGTGTGCAAAACAAACACAGCCTAATCCACGCACTCCTTTATCGTCTCTATACCACACACAGCTTAACAGACGATACAGATATAGACCATAATGACGAGGACTGGACGATGTGTATATAGACCATGAAGACTGCTTACAAAAGCTTTGGAAAGAATTGTGACAGTCAAGTGTGCAAAACAAACACAGCCTAATCCACGCACTCCCTTATCGTCTCTATACCACACACAGCTTAACAGACGATACAGATATAGACCATAATGACGAGGACTGGACGATGCGGATATAGACCATGAAGATTGCTTACAAAAGCTTTGGAAAGAATTGTGACAGTCAAGTGTGCACAACAAACACATCCTGCTCCTCTCACTCCCTTATCGTCTCTACACCACACCCTGCCTAACAGAGACAGCAGCATGCAGATATCAAGTCACAGTGACTCACTCCATATAATGTAGCCCACTTGGTACCCGGCGAACTTGATGCTGTTCACCTGCACACAGCGAGCAGAACATGATGCATCAGTGGCACAGCCCCTCCTCTGACGTGCTGCCGTGTTCACTGCGGCTGTTGGAGGGGTCAGGACCTCAAGTGAGCACAGTGTCACAAAGCTGCACACTCCGAGCATCGCTTTCCGGCACCTTCCTCCAAAGGAAGGATGTCGTAAACCGGTGCTTGGAGTTTGACAAAGCTGTAGCTTGTGGCTCTGCCCAGGATGCACACTCCGAGCATCGCTTTCCAGCACCTTCCTCCAAAGGAAGGATGTCGTAAACCAGTGCTTGGAATTTGACAAAGCTGTAGCTTGTGGCTCTGCCCAGGATGCACATTCCGAGCACCGCTTTCCGGCACCTTCCTCCAAAGGAAGGATGTCGTAAACCAGTGCTTGGATTTTCAGAAAGCTGTAGCTTGTGGCTCTGCCCAGGATGCACACTCCGAGCACCGCTTTCCGGCACCTTCCTCAGAGGAAGGATGTCGTAAGCCAATGCTTGGAGTTTGCCCAGGATGCAGCCAAATGCCAGCGGACTAACACAACGGATAACGGGTGCACCAGCCTCCCAGGCCTGTCTTAGTGGCACCGGTTTAACGTACAAAACCACACAGCGAAGCGAGCCACGAGGATAGTGGCTAGCTATACTCCCCAACACACAGCGTAGAACCAAACGGGCATACGTAACTGTTTCAAGACAATTTGTCATCCGGTGTTCAACACAGACACAGACACAGATACACACACACACACACACACACACACACACACACACACACACACACACACACACACACACCACGCACACACAGAGAGAGAGAGAGAGAGAGAGAGAGAGAGAGAGAGAGAGAGAGAGAGAGAGAGAGAGAGAGAGAGAGAGAGAGAGAGAGAGAGAGAGAGAGGTATTCCTTTAGGACAGTGTGAGAAAGTATTTATATAATGATCGAAATCGGCACTTCTCTCATATAATGCTTAAAAAACAACGAAAACAACAACAAACCACGATCAGCATCAATGTGTGTGTGCGTGCGTGCGTGCGTGCGTGCGTGCGTGCGTGCGTGCGTGCGTGCGTGCGTGCGTGCGTGTGTGTGTGTGTGTGTGTGTGTGTGTGTGTGTGTGTGTGTGTGTGCTCAAACGTAAACGAAGAGAGATAACCTACACATTGCGAGGTATTGCTGTTGGCCGAAGCCGGCGGAATATGGGAGTGGTCGCCCCTGTACAAGGCGAACAAGTTGGCCCTGCAACGACACAAATGAATGAATATCAGTAAATAATTTAATGAACTGATCAATTAATCAAAGAAGTAATAGAAAAAAATAACACTTCATCGACCAATGAATATCAGTAAATAATTTAATGAACTGATCAATTAATCAAAGAAATAATAGAAAAAAATAACACTTCATCGACCAATTAATCAATGTCGTCTGTTAAGCGATCAATTTATTCACCAGTAAGTCGGTGTGGCTAGCACAGCCTACCTGTGAAAGACAAAAATACAAACCAGTACAGAATTCATCACTCAATTTTTCATCACATCATAGTTCAGGAGCTGTGTGAGAGTCGAGGTTGCCGTCCCGGGCTGTCCGTCCTAACGAGCCTTCTGGTTTCCGTGGACGTAAAGCTATACTGAACCATGCTTCGGCATTGGTCTCAGCTTG
>JABMCL010001379.1:230000-237500 GCA_018857735.1 Alviniconcha marisindica | reverse complement strand
TCTGTCAGATGACTGTGAACTCGTCCGCAGCGGTGACACACACCCATGCATGGACCTGTATATATATATATCTATATCTATATATATATATATATATATATATATATATATATATATATATATATATATATAGGTCCACGCACCCATGACACCCTTCATAGTTCAGGAGCTGTGTGAGAGTCGAGGTGGCCGTCCTGAGCTGTCCGTCCTAACGAGCCTTCTGGTTTCCGTGGACGTAAAGAATTACTGAACCGTGCTTCGGCATTGGTCTCAGCTTGTCCCTAATATGTCAACTGACATCTGAGGACATTAAACATCACTTCATCATCACTATGACACCAGAGTGAGCTGGTTTGGCCTAGCGGTAAGGTGTTAGGCTGGTAAGCAGAAGGACCTCGGTTCGAACCCGCTTCGGCTCTCCTTCCTCTTCAAAAAGGTTGTGGTCTGTGGACACTGTCTTGTGACTTTGTCCCTCACAATTAATGGAACATTAAAATGGCTCTCATCACTGCCCATCTTAATGCAGGAGTCATTCTGGTGATGACGGTGTAGCGATAGGTATATAATCTCCCTCTTCCCCCACCTCCATACCCCCTTCCCCCTCTCCCCGTCCCTGATAAGCCTTATGGTTTCTGTGGACGTTAAGCACCATGTTTACTTACTTTATGATCACCACCCCCTTCCCCCCATGTCCCCGTCCCTGATAAGCCTTATGGTTTCTGTGGACGTTAAGCACCATGTTTACTTACTTATGACACCAGATCCCCTTCCCCCCATGTCCCCGTCCCTGATAAGCCTTATGGTTTCTGTGGACGTTAAGCACCATGTTTACTTACTTTATGACACCAGATCCCCTTCCCCCCATGTCCCCCGTCCCTGATAAGCCTTATGGTTTCTGTGGACGTTAAGCACCATGTTTACTTACTTTATGACACCAGATCCCCTTCCCCCATGTCCCCGTCCCTGATAAGCCTTTATGGTTTCTGTGGACGTTAAGCACCATGTTTACTTACTTTATGACACCAGATCCCCTTCCCCCCATGTCCCCGTCCCTGATAAGCCTTATGGTTTCTGTGGACGTTAGCACCATGTTTACTTACTTTATGACACCAGATCCCCTTCCCCCCATGTCCCCGTCCCTGATAAGCCTTATGGTTTCTGTGGACGTTAAGCACCATGTTTACTTACTTTATGACACCAGATCCCCTTCCCCCCACGTCCCCGTCCTTATAGGCCTCCTCGCCTCTGTGGACGTTAAGCACAATTATTCACACGACACCAGGCACCATGTTCTGGGAACGTTTCCACCACACAGTCTTGCTTGTGTCTGCCTTCTGGTGACAGCCCTCCCACCTTTCACCCAGTCACTGCATGTCCACCGTCTGAGGTCTTCGCACGCGCTGCTGGTGATGTTGTCTGTTGAGAAAGTCTAACAGTAACATGCCTGTAGAGAGGATGTTGTCTGTTGGGAAAGTCTCACGGTAACATGCCCGTAGAGAGGATGTTGTCTGTTGGGAAAGTCTCACAGTAACATACCTGTAGAGAGGATGTTGTCTGTTGGGAAAGTCTAACAGTAACATGCCTGTAGAGAGGATGTTGTCTGTTGGGAAAGTCTAACAGTAACATACTGTAGAGAGGATGTTGTCTATCGGGAATGTCTAACAGTCACTTGCGTCTGTCGGCGATATCGTCTGCTGGGGGAAGTCTAACCATTACACACTTCTGGTGATAAGGCTGTCTGTTGGGAAAGTCTAACAGTAACATGCCTGTAGAGAGGATGTTGTCTGTTGGGAAAGTCTAACAGTTACATACCTGTAGAGAGGATGTTGTCTGTTGGGAAAGAGAGGATGTTGTCTGTTGGGAAAGTCTAACAGTTACATACCTGTAGAGAGGATGTTGTATGTTGGGAAAATCTACAAGTTACATACCTGTAGATAGGATGTTGTCTGTTGGGAAAGTCTGACAGTAACATACCTGTAGAGAGGATGTTGTATACTGGGACAGTCTGAAAGTAACATGCCTGTAGAGAGGATGTTGTCTGTTGGGGAAGTCTAACGATAACATGCCTGTAGAGAAGATGTTGTCTGTTGAGAAAGTCTAACAGTCACATGCGTCTGTCGGCGATATCGTCTGCTGGGGAAAGTCTAACCATTACACACTTCTGGTGATAAGGCTGTCTGTTGGGAAAGTCTAACAGTAACATACCTGTAGAGGGGATGTTGTCTGTTGGGAAAGTCTAACAGTAACATACCTGTAGAGAAGATGTTGTCTGCTGGGAAAGTCTAACAGTTACATACCTGTAGAGAAGATGTTGTCTGTTGGGAAAGTCTAACAGTTACATACCTGTAGAGAGGATGTTGTCTGTTGGGAAAGTCTAACAGTTACATACCTGTAGAGAGGATGTTGTCTGTTGGGAAAGTCTAACAGTAACATACCTGTAGAGAGGATGTTGTCTGTTGGGAAAGTCTAACAGTTACATACCTGTAGAGAGGATGTTGTCTGTTGGGAAAGTCTAACAGTAACATACCTGTAGAGGGGATGTTGTCTGTTGGGAAAGTCTAACAGTACATACCTGTAGAGAGGATGTTGCCTGTTGGGAAAGTCTAACAGTTACATACCTGTAGAGAGGATGTTGTCTGTTGGGAAAGTCTAACAGTTACATACCTGTAGAGAGGATGTTGTCTGTTGGGAAAGTCTATCAGTTACATACCTGTAGAGAGGATGTTGCCTGTTGGGAAAGTCTAACAGTTACATACCTGTAGAGAAGATGTTGTCTGTTGGGAAAGTCTAACAGTTACATACCTGTAGCGAGGATGTTGTCTGTAGAGAGGATGTTGTCTGTTGGGAAAGTCTCACAGTTACATACCTGTAGAGAGGATGTTGCCTGTTGGGAAAGTCTGACAGTAACATACCTGTAGAGAGGATGTTGCCTGTTGGGAAAGTCTAACAGTTACATACCTGTAGAAAGGATGTTGTCTGCTGGGAAAGTCTAACAGTTACATACCTGTAGAGAAGATGTTGTCTGCTGGGAAAGTCTAACAGTAGCATACCTGTAGAGAGGATGTTGTCTGTAACAGTTAATACCTGTAGAGGGGATGTTGTCTGTTGGGAAAGTCTAACAGTTACATACCTGTAGAGAGGATGTTGCCTGTTGGGAAAGTCTAACAATAACATACCTGTAGAGAGGATGTTGCCTGTTGGGAAAGTCTAACAGTAACATACCTGTAGAGAAGATGTTGCCTGCTGGGAAAGCCTAACAGTCACTTCCGTCTGTCGGCGATGCCGTCTGTTGGGAAAAGTCTAACAATTACACGCCTCTGGTGACAATGTTGTCTGTCGGGAAAATCTAACAATTACAGCCTCAGAGTGTCGTTTCGGGTACTGACAGCAGAGTGCTGTTTAAAACACAGTGTCGTTTCCGGTATAGTGCTGTTTCTGGTATTCACAACAGAGTGCCGGCTCGGGTAGCCTGTTTGAAACAGAGTGCCGGCTCGGGTAGCCTGTTTGAAACAGAGTGCCGCCTCGGGTAGCCTGTTTGAAACAGAGTGCCGGCTCGGGTATTTAAAACAGAGTATGGCAGCTAATAAAACAGCAATTATTTGGCCTTGGGAACTAAGAAAAGCCAGTCTTCACACACCGTGGTTATATAACGACATGGAAGCCACACTAGCGAGCATAGGCAACCATTGTGTTGGAGCACGTGATGCACACAGTTCAGTTCAACAGGTCTGGGAACAAGAAGGAACAGCAGGCAATCTGTGTTCTTACCTTTCTCCCTCCGGTAGACAAAGCGTTTGAACAGGTCCTTAGACAGACCAACGATCTTAGCCTTTGTTTCCAGTCGTGGTCTGTGGATAGTGAAGTCAAACAGAAAGGCGTTTTCCAATAGAAATTAAACGTGCAATCACCCACTGTTATAACTGGGTCAGAAACTAGTATACACTATATATATTTTTACAGTTATTTTATGTCATATATATATATATATATATATATATATATATATATATATATATAAACATATTGTGATGTGTGTGTTCAGTAAAAGCAAAATAAGCAACGCACGAACTGGAATTTTATTGCTATTCTTATAAAAGATCCTAACACATAAAAGATTCAAAAGAACGCAAATTTTCGGTGTAATCCCCTTTGTCAAGCTACAAAATAACACTTAAACAACACTTAGAACGCTAGCAGTCGTTCGTGTTTCAGATTTTTTTTTAAGTTCTTGCAAAAATCATTTATATTGCTATTCTTACAATAATCATTTATGTTCCTAACGCATTTGCGTGACAGAAAAATATATTACTGGGTGGCCGACGAGACTTTTCCTATTACCTGTACTGCCACATGCTCGGAGGTTTTCAGACAACTGACAACTCAGTTGACAACTCCCCCCTCCCCCCCACACCCCCAATGCCTCCTCCCCCCACCCCACCACACCCCTGGCGTCTGATCTATCACACCTCTGAAAACTATGCTGTATGTTTTGTGTGGCTTAGGAGTGTGCTGTATTTGTGTAGTTCAGGACTGTGCTACATTTGTGTGGTTGAGAACAGTGCTATATTTGCTTGGCTGAGGTCTGTGCTGTATTATTTGTGTGGTTGAGGACAGTGCTGTATTATTTGTGTGGTGAGGACAGTGCCATATTATTTGTGTGGCTAAAAGGACAGTGCTATATTATTTGTGTGGCTGAGGACGGTGCTATGTTTGTGTGGCTGAGGACTGTGCTATGTTTGTATGGCTAAGGGCAGTGCTGTGTTTGTGTGGCTGAGGACTGTGCTATGTTTGTGTGGCTGATGACAGTACTATGTTTGTGTAGTTGAGGACTGTGCTATGTTTGTGTGGCTTACGACAGTACTATGTTTGTGTGGCTGAGGACAGTGCTATGTCTGTGTAGTTGAGGACTGTGCTGTGTTTGTGTGGCTGAGGACAGTGCTATATTATTTGTGTGGCTGAGGACAGTGCTATGTTTGTGTGGCTGAGGACAGTACTATGTTTGTGTGGCTGGGGACAGCGCTATGTTTGTGTGGCTGAGGACTGTGCAATAAGTGTGTGACTGAGCTATCTTTCAAAAGAATGACGTACTGTTCCACTATGGGTTTCTCGAAGAGCTTTTTCACGTGAAGTCCAGAGTAAGATGCCTGGATGTCCTCCATGGTGTTGGTTTCCTGAAAGTCGTCGTCCCAGTAGAAGTACCTGCCCTTCCTGAAGGCCTTGACGACTCTGATGGGCATGGAGATGCTGAGATAGAGCAGACACAGCAGGCCGGGCAAACCTCGGAACACCAACAGAATGCGGGTGTGCTGCCGGACAAAAACAAAAAGCACACCATCCTTCTTAGAACCCAATGGTAGCCTACAGATTATAGGTATGGACTACTTGGGGGGGGGGGGGGGGGGGCAGTGGGGGAACAACTACTGAGCTGACCTACCCTGTAAAATAGGCACAGAGTGGTAAGGTAAACAAGCGTGGGGTGTTTAGGTGCGAGGTAGAATCTGAGGGAGAAGGAATTAAGCGTGCTGATCGAGCTTACTGCTGTAACATTGCACTCCAGTTCCACCAGACGGAAGACCTGCACGATGAACATCATCCAGACGTACAGCGCTCCCAGCCCGTAGCTGAACACCGAACCTATGGCCAGGCTGCTGAACAGCGGGAAGAACACCATCCCGTAGACGAACATGGAGGCGATGGCTATGAACGCTGCAACACACAAACACCATCCCGTAGACGAACATGGAGGCGATGGCTATGAACGCTGCAACACACAAACACCATCCCGGAGACGAACATGGAGGCGATGGCTATGAATGCTGCAACACAGAAACACCATCCCGTAGACGAACATGGAGGCGATGGCTATGAATGCTGCAACACAGAAACACCATCCCGTAGATGAACATGGAGGCGATGGCTATGAACGCTGCAACACAGAAACACCATCCCGTAGACGAACATGGAGGCGATGGCTATGAACGCTGCAACACACAAACAACATCCCGTAGATGAACAAGGAGGCGATGGCTATGGACGCTGCAACACAAAAACATCATGACCTAGATGAACAAGGAGGCGATGGCTATGAAGGATGCAACACAAACACATCGTACACTGCATCATTAACAATAGAAACCATACTATAGAACCAAAAACACTACACTACAACACGAAAGACTGTACACTACAACACCATCCACCAGATGAACTCAGAGGTGATCATGATAGCCATGAACCCTGCAGTACAAAATCACCGTTTACTGCAACAACTGAATGCCATGCAGAAGGTGACCAAGGAAGTGAACACCGCAACACAATTTTGAAGACTGCAGCGACGCTGTAGATGAAAAAAATTAATTAAAAAATGAGAAGAAAAAAAATGGGGGGAAAAAATGGGCAGAAAATGAAAAAGCCCCATCATCGTAAGCAGCTGGACCACAAAACTCCTCTTTGCCAGTTCAGGCCAGGGCAGGTACCGCACCACAGTCTTTAAGTACGCAACATCACACACAGCAGGCATTGTCTGCATTTTCTGGCTGCCATGCACTCCTGTCTGCATTCTCTGGTTCCCATGCACTCCTGTCTGCATTCTCTGGCTCCCATGCACTCCTGTCTGCATTCTCTGGCTCCCATGCACTCCTGTCTGCATTCTCTGGCTGCCATGCACTCCTGCCTGCATTCTCTGATTGTCATGCACCCCTGTCTGCATTCTCTGGCTGCCATGCACTCCTGTCTGCATCCTCTGGTTATCAAGCACTCTTACCGTTAATCAACACATCGATGACTCTCACATGACAGACCTGTAGACGTACAGATCTGTCTGCTTTCTCTGGCTACCATGCCACTCATACCTTTAATCAACACAATGATGACTCTCACACGACAGCCCTGTAGACCTCAAGGTCTGTCTGCTTTCTCTGGCTACCATGCCACTCATACCTTTAATCAACACAATGATGACTCTCACACGACAGCCCTGTAGACCTCAAGGTCTGTCTGCTTTCTCTGGCTACCATGCCACTCATACCTTTAATCAACACAATGATGACTCTCACACGACAGCCCTGTAGACCTCAAGGTCTGTCTGCTTTGCATGGCTACCATGCCACTCATACCTTTAATCAACACAATTATGACTCTCACACGACAGCCCTGTAGACCTCAAGGTCTGTCTGCTTTGCATGGCTACCATGCCACTCATACCTTTAATCAACACAATTATGACTCTCACACGACAGCCCTGTAGACCTCAAGGTATGTCTGCTTTGCATGGCTACCATGCCACTCATACCTTTAATCAACACAATTATGACTCTCACACGACAGCCCTGTAGACCTCAAGGTCTGTCTGCTTTGCATGGCTACCATGTCACTCATACCTTTAATCAACACAATTATGACTCTCACACGACAGCCCTGTAGACCTCAAGGTCTGTCTGCTTTGCATGGCTACCATGTCACTCATACCTTTAATCAACACAATTATGACTCTCACATGAC
>JABMCL010001379.1:202500-225000 GCA_018857735.1 Alviniconcha marisindica | reverse complement strand
AGAATCGCAACACCCAGTGGTAACACCTGAAGAGTTATGACACCCAGTGGTAACACCTGAAGAGTTATGACACCCAATGGTAATACCTGATGAGACACAACACCCAGTGGTAACATCTGAAGAGTTACGACACTCATTGGTAACACCTGAAGACTCGCAACACCCAGTGGTTACACCTGAAGGTTTACGACACCCAGTGGTAACACTGATCACTCATAATACCCAATGATAACACCTGAACAGTTCTAACACACAGTGGTAACAACTAAGCAGTTGAATCACCCATTGGTAGTAATTGAACAGTTACTGTACCCAATGGTAACACCTGAACAGGTGTAACCCAGTGGTGAGAACTGAATAGTTGAATCACCCAGTGGTAGAAACTGAACAGTTACAGTAACCAGTGGTAACATCTAAACTGTTGAAACACCAAGTAGTGTAACACGTAACACCTGAACAGTCGCAATATCCTCTTGTGACAGCTGATAACCAAATCGTTACCCCTAAACAGTTTTGCAACACCCAAGCGTAACAACTGAACAACCACACCACCAAGTGTAACAACTGAACAATTACAACATTCAATGGTAACGACGGAACAACACAACACTCAATGGTAACAACGGAACAGTTACAACACTCAATGGTAACAACGGAACAGTTACAACACTCAATGGTAACAACGGAACCGTTACAACACTCAATGGTAACAACGGAACAGTTACAACACTCAATGGTAACGACGGAACAACACAACACTCAATGGTAACAACGGAACAGTTACAACACTCAATGGTAACAACGGAACCGTTACAACACTCAATGGTAACAACGGAACAGTTACAACACTCGATGGTAAGAACAGTACAACATTTAGCGGTAAAAAGAGAGTAATTACGACACTGACCAGAAACAATGGTACTCCTTCGATTCCCTACCGTTTTCCTTCTGTGACATGCAGGCACCGTCCTCTGTCCCCACTGCCCTCGGGTCAGCCTGTTCTGTTAGCATGGACTCCTACAGGGTACACACACCGACACTTTCTGTGTACAGAAAGAACTCGGCCATTCGTAACAAACCGGATTTCGTGCTTTCCTGGGACTTTGGACCGGGCTATGTCACGGAACAGCAGAGCGAGTCTTAATCCGCCAGGGTACGGAGCCATAACGGCTGGACGAGAAATACCGGCCAGGGTACGGAGCCATAACGGCTGGACGAGAAATACCGGCCAGGGTACGGAGCCATAACGGCTGGACGAGAAATACCGGCCAGGGTACGGAGCCATAACGGCTGGACGAGAAATACCGGCCGCTTGAACGGACCATATTCCACAGGAATTCCGGCTTAAGACAGTAAATTGCGAGAAAACTGGGAGAACTATATTCCAGTCTTGAAGTAGGTACATCAAGAATTATAATTGGGAACTTTTTGTTTTAAATAATACACGTTATTGATGGGGAGGGTTGTAACGGTTATCTCAACAACAACAACAACAACAACAGCAACAACAACAACAACAACAGCAACAACAACAACAACAACAACAACAACAACAACAACAACAACAACAACAAGAGGGCGGGAACAGCTCAGTTGGGAGAGCGTCCGACTGAAAATCCAGGCGCAATACTGACGCCGGTTCGAGTCCCCGGTGCGGCAAGGGACTTTTCCCCAGAGTCAACTTTCAGTGCAGACTCTTAAGAGGTCCGTGCAGCCCCCGTGTACAATCCCATTAGTCAACATTTGTGCACATGTTACAAATCCCAAACACTGGCAGCAATACCATCGCCTGGACGCACAAAAAAACACTGCACACCCTGACAGGAATGGGTAGCGCTGCTCTCGCGGCTGCTGTGCATTGCCCAGGTAAGGCGACCCCAATTTCCAGCAAGGGACATTGAAGTACTAAAATATATATAAAAATTAAAGGGGCGGCAGTTTTGTACTCTTGGAGAACTTAATACAAGGTTTGGCACGACAGTCGACTTTTTTTACTTTTAGCAGTTGTGCCAGCAGTATAAATGAAGCAGTATTTTAAGACGCAAAAATCATAGTTCAGGAGCTGTGTGAGAGTCGAGGTGGCCGTCCTGGGCTGTCATTCCTAACGAGCCTTCTGGTTTCCGTGGACGTAAAGCTATACTGAACCATGCTTCGGCATTGGTCTCAGCTTGTCCCTAATATGTCAACTGACATCTGAGGACATTAAGCAACACTACCTACCTACCTACCTAGACGCAAATGAGGTAAATATCTCGCTGAGTACCATCTACTTTGTACTAAAGCATACAAGACTCTATTACAATATCCTCGTAAATGACAACTGCATGGAGTGGAAGACAAGTCAAATATCTCCTGGAATAGTTTTCATGAAAGTACACAAAGTTAAAGATGTAAAAGTTAGATGGCTACAGGCGTGCCTTCTACACCGAATAATAGCTACTAACATACGGCAGCAGACAAAATGGGAGTCACTGCTAACACTCAGAGTGACTTCTGCAATGACGAAGTGTACGTGCTTGTATCAGACGTTTTTGGACTTCGCCGGAAACAATATTAAAAGAAAAATGTGAGACAGTGCTAAATGTAAAATTTACACAAAACCGCCCATCTACCGCACAAGGTGGCAGCACAGGGCGCTTTACAATAACACACACAGACACACACACAGACACACACACACAGACAGACAGACAGACAGACAGACAGACAGACACCACACAACACACACACACACACACACACACACACACACACACACACACACACACACACACACCACACACACACACACACCACACACAGCACACACACACACACACAAACACACACCCCACACGCACACCACACACGCACACGCACACACGCACACGCACCACGCACACACGCACACGCACACGCACACGACACACACACACACACACACACACACACACACACACACACACACACACACACACACACACACACACACACACACACACACACACACACGCAAGCAAACAAACAAACAAACAAACAAGAAAAAGAAGAAGAAGAAGAAAGTGTGAGACGGAATTTCAACAGTTGAGTTACGAGAAATTAGTCCATGTTTGAACTGAATTAACATGCTTCATATTTTGTAAAACACATCAATCTCAAGCAAGAAATCAAAAATTATTTGAGGACTTACACTCCGAAAGAGTTAATACAAAGATTTGTATTCGATTTTTTTCCTTCTGATTTCCAACAAATGTGTGCATGTGCATGTGTGTGCGTGCGTGCGTGCGTGCGTGCGCGTGCGTGCGCGTGCGTGCGCGTGCGTGCGTGCGTGCGTGCGTGCGTGCGTGCGTGTTGTGGTGTGTGTGTGTGTGTGTGTGTGTTGTGTTGTTAGTGTGTGTGTGTGTTGTCGTGTGCTGTGTAGTGTGTGTGGTGTGTGTGTTTCAATCTGTCTCATCGTTACTGTGACTCAGTGGTGTGTGTTTTTCAGTCTGTATCTTGTGGGGTTTTCAGTCTGTCTCTTGTTACTATGACTCGGTGGTGTGGATGTTGTTATCAGTGTGTGTCATCGTTACTGTGACTCAGTGGTGTGGATGTTGTTATCAGTGTGTGTCATCGTTACTTTGACTCAGTGGTGTAGATGTTGTTATCAGTCTGTCTCATCGTTACTATGACTCGGCTGTGTAGGTGTAGTTTTTAGCCTGTCATCGTTACTGTTTCTGTGACTCAGTGGTGTGGATGTTGTTTTCAGTCTGTCTCATCGTTACTGTGACTCAGTGGTGTGGATGTTGTTTTCAGTCTGTGTCATCGTTACTGTGACTCAGTGGTGTGGATGTTGTTTTCAGTCTGTCTCATCGTTACTGTGACTCAGTGGTGTGGATGTTGTTTTCAGTCTGTCTCATCGTTACTGTGACTCAATGGTGTGGATGTTGTTTTCAGTCTGTGTCATCGTTACTGTGACTCAATGGTGTGGATGTTGTTTTCAGTCTGTCTCATCGTTACTGTGACTCAATGGTGTGGATGTTGTTTTCAGTCTGTGTCATCGTTACTGTGACTCAATGGTGTGGATGTTGTTTTCAGTCTGTGTCATCGTTACTGTGACTCAGTGGTGTGGATGTTGTTTTCAGTCTGTTCATCGTTACTGTGACTCAGTGGTGTGGATGTTGTTTTCAGTCTGTGTCATCGTTACTGTGACTCAGTGGTGTGGATGTTGTTTTCAGTCTGTCTCATCGTTTCCAACGTGCTGGCCGCAGTCTTCGCTCTCTTCACGTCCTGCACAGTTTGTCCAGCTACAGGTCAGCACAACACACACACACACACACACACACACACACACACACACACCACACACACACACACACACACACACACACACACACACACACACACACACACACACACACACACACACACACACACACACACAC
The DNA here is from genome assembly GCA_018857735.1 of Alviniconcha marisindica. NCBI lineage: Eukaryota > Metazoa > Mollusca > Gastropoda > Provannidae > Alviniconcha > Alviniconcha marisindica. The sequence continues at coordinate 220,597 of JABMCL010001379.1, read as the reverse complement.
ACAACACACACACACACACACACACACACACACACACACACACACACACACACACACACACACACACACACACACACACACACATCACACACACACACACACACACACACACACACACACACCACACACACACACACACACACACACACACACACACACACACACACACACACACACACCACGCACGCACGCACGCACGCACGCCACGCACCACCACCCACACACACACACACACACACACACACACACACACACACACACACACGCACGCACCACGCACGTACATATAATAATAGTGATTGTGATGATTTTGTCGCAAAACATCCACAGCAACCTCCGACGGTTTTTAGGGGATTAGGGGGCAAGCTACCTATACCTAAGTTCGCCTCAGACAGTGTCCACAGAAACAAGTGTTGTGGGAAAGAGTCACAAATCACAAATACAGTGTCCACAGAAACAAGTGTTGTGGGAAAGAGTCACAAATACAGTGTCCACAGAAACAGGTGCTATGGGAAGGAGTCATAGATAAACAGGTGTTGTGGGAAAGAGTCACAAATACACTGTCACAAATACAGTGTCCACAGAAACAGGTGTTGTGTGAAAGAGTCACAAATACAGTGTCCACAGAAACAGGTGTTGTGGGAAAGAGTCGCAAATACACTGTCACAAATACAGTGTCCACAGAAACAAGTATTGTGGGAAAGAGTCACAAATACACTGTCACAAATACAGTGTCCACAGAAACAAGTATTGTGGGAAAGAGTCACAAATACTCTGTCACAAATACAGTGTCCACAGAAACAAGTGTTGTGGGAAAGAGTCACAATAACAGTGTCCACAGAAATGGGTGTTGTGGGAAAGAATCACAAATACAGTGTCCACAGAAACAAGTTTTGTGGGAAAGAGTCACAAATACACTGTCACAAATGCAGTGTCCACAGAAACAAGTGTTGTGTGAAAGAGTCACAATAACACTGTCCACAGAAACAAGTGTTGTGGGAAAGAGTCACAATAACACTGTCCACAGAAACAAGTGTTGTGGGAAAGAGTCACAAATACAGTGTCCAAAGAAAGAGGTGTTGTGGGAAAGAGTCACAAATACAGTGTCCACAGAAACAAGTGTTGTGGGAAAGAGTCACAAATACACTGTCACAAATACAGTGTCCACAGAAACAAGTTCTGTGGGAAAGAGTCACAAATACACTGTCTCAAATACAGTGTCCACAGAAACAAGTGTTGTGGGAAAGAGTCACAAATACAGTGTCCACAGAAACAAGTGCTGTGGGAAAGAGTCACAAATACAGTGTCCACAGAAACAAGTGTTGTGGGAAAGAGTCACAAATACAGTGTCCACAGAAACAAGTGTTGTGGGAAAGAGTTACAAATACAGTGTCCACAGAAACAAGTGTTGTGGGAAAGAGTCACAAATACAGTGTCCACAGAAACAAGTGTTGTGGGAAAGAGTCACAAATACAGTGTCCACTGAGAAACAAGTGTTGATAACAGCTCAGCAGCAAGACAATCCATCCAGCTACGAGGGCCCAGCTCCACCTCCCGGTTCACACAGCTTCTGGACTCTGTCTTTGAACGTATGATTCTATAGTTACTCTTTGCTGTGCGATTTCTTTACAGAATCAACAAACAAGGGAGTTAATCAACGCTTGCTGGAAAAAATGTCACTTAAACACGACAACCAAGACCTGAGTCGCCTACGGTGACTCTCACGTGGCATGCTAGTAAATACAAGGTACATAAATTCCACCAGAGATACGTCCTCGTGTACCTTGTGTTTACTCGCAAGCCAGGTGAGAGTCACCGTAGGCAACTCAGGTCTTTCAGTTTGTCACTGACGTCTTTCGGGCGTTAATCAGTTAACTCCCTTGTTTGTTGATTCTGTACAGACGCTCTGGGTTTGCTTACCGTGCTTTTTTTTTTAGATTGTAATATCTTTATGATAGAATACTATACTTAAGGTTCTGTTTGTTGAAACGTGTGTAAATGTTCTTTTTATCCTAAGTTGTTTGTACATCGCAGTCAGTTTAACTTGATTCTGGTTAGAAAAAGGCGCTTTAAAGAATTATCTCTCATTATTCTTGTATTATAATATGTCCTTTGTAGCTCACGTCGATCGATACAGGATCGATCAAATGATCGTGACTGACTGACTGATTGACTAAAAACTGATTGATTACTATAATTTCTTGCAGAGCTAACCTCTATGCCTTGTATAGGGGCGACCACTCCCACATTCCTCCGGCCTCTGCCGCCAGTAACACCAAGCATTGTGTAGGTTACCGCCCTTCGTCTGGATCAGTTTTACACACACACACACACACACACACACACACACACACACACACACACACACACACACACACACACACACAGAGAGAGAGAGAGAGAGAGAGAGAGAGAGAGAGAGAGAGAGAGAGAGAGAGAGAGAGAGAGCTTTTGATTTGCTGTGTTTATGTCCGAATGCCACTGGGTGCCGGTGGAAGATCAGGTATGTAATAATTATATGTCTGCTTAATTGTCTGCCTGCCTTTCTGTCTCTCTGTGTGCGTTTCTCAGTGTCTCTGCGTGTTTCTGTCAATCAGTCAGTCAGTCAGTGTGTGTGTGCGTGCGTGCGTGCGTGCGTGCGTGCGTGCGTTCGTGTGTGTGTGTGTACGTGGTGCGTGGTGGTGTGTGTGCGTGTGGTGTGTGTGTGTGTGTGTGTGGTGTGTGTGTGTGTGTGTGTGTGTGTGTGTGTGTGTGTGGTGTGTGTGTGTGTGTGTGTGTGTGTGTGGTGTGTGTGGTGCGTGCGTGCGTGCGTGCGTGTGTGTGTGTGCGTGCGTGCGTGTGTGTGTGTGCGTGTGTTCGCGCGACGGTACGGCATTTATGCGTTTCCAATTTCATATGACCTTGTCGGCGCTGGGGCTGTGTTTGTTGTCCCTAATACGCTCTTTAGCATCTGAGGGCTTTAAACAAAAAAACACCAACCAATGGGACTGTGACGAGTGCATGCTCTGCTCGCTGTTTTGCAGGTCAACAGCATCAAGTACGCCGGGTTGATGAAGTGATGCTTTATGTCCTCAGATGTCAGTTGACATATTAGGGACAAGTTGTGACCAATGCCGAAGCACGGTGCAATAAATCTTTACGTCCACGAGAAACCAGAAGGCTCGTTTGGACGGACAGTCCGGGACGTCCACCTCGACTCTCACACAGCTCCTGAAGCATGAACGCCGGGTTCCAAGTGGGCTACATTATATTGAGTGAGTCACTGACTCGCTGTTTAGTTGCCGCTGTCTGTCACTGCCCTGCTGGTGAAGGAGACAGGCTAGTGAGCTAGTACGTTAGATTCTGCTGAAAGTGGGCGGGGGGAGAAGTTCCCCGCACCGCGCCTCTAAACAGCCCTGTGACACGCCTGGTTGGTCACGCCTGACTGGTCATGCCTCACTGACTGTGCTTTATGGGACGGACAAAAGGAAGACTGGCCAGCACCCGTCACACTCACATGGTTCAGGAGCTGTGTGAGAGTCGAGGTGGACGTCCTGGACTGTCCGTCCTAACGAGCCTTCTGGTTTCCGTGGACGTAAAGAATTATTGAACCGTGCTTCGGCATTGGTCACAACTTGTCCCTAATATGTCAACTGACATCTGAGGACATTAAGCATCACTTCATCATCATCACCCGTCACACTCACATGGTTCAGGAGCTGTGTGAGAGTCGAGATGGACGTCCTGGACTGTCCGTCCTAACGAGCCTTCTGGTTTCGTGGACGTAAAGATTATTGAACCGTGCTTCGGCATTGGTCACAACTTGTCCCTAATATGTCAACTGACATCTGAGGACATTAAAGCATCACTTCATCATCATCACCCGTCACTCACATGGTCAGGAGCTGTGTGAGAGTCGAGATGGACGTCCTGGACTGTCCGTCCTAACGAGCCTTTTCATGGTTTCGTGGACGTAAAGATTTATTGCACCGTGCTTCGGCATTGGTCACAACTTGTCCCTAATATGTCAACTGACATCTGAGGACATAAAGCATCACTTCATCATCATCATCATCATCACCCGTCACAGCAGTGCACCCGAAGCGATGTTGAAAAGATGTGAAGAGTAACTTTTTTTTTGTTTTCTTTTTTTAAAATGGTAATGACGGAGCTTGCTAACCAGCACCAAGTGCACAATTTTGCCATGTGTTGTGATGGAGCAGTTAATCGACTCATCAACTTATTGGTTGCTTACATTGTTGCTTGCTTGAAGTGACGAGAAAACGGACATGAGTGTATTGAAAAACGGAAAGAAGAGGCATAACTAAACGAAACAATAATACCCGAAGAAGTATATAAGACAAATTATGCTTTAATCCAAGGAGCTGAACGGTTGGTTGTTTAAATAACATTTGTAATAAAATGCTAGTAATGGATTATTTATATCACCCCATCTCGTACGAGTCCGGGCCTACAGGTGCCCACATGTCATCACACACACGCACACGCACGCATGGATACGCACGCACGCACACGCGCATGCACACACACACATACACACACGCGCGCGCGCGCACACACACACAAACAATCATGCAGACACGCATAAGCACGTATGTACGCACACGCACACACACACACACACACACACACACACACACACACACACACACACACACACAACACACACACACACACGCACGCACGCACGGACGCACGCACGCGCGCGCAAGCACGCACGCACGCACGCACACACACACGTCTCCTAAGAGTCCGGGCCTACAGGTGCCCACATGTCATCACACACACGCACACGCACGCATGGATACGCACGCACGCACACGCGCATGCACACACACACACACACACACACACACACAACACACACCGCGCGCGCGCACACACACATACAAACAATCATGCAGACACGCATACGTACGCACACACACACACACACACACACACACACACACACACACACACACACACACACACACACCACACACACGCTTGCACACGTGTTTGACGAGGATATTTGAACTGCTTTTCAGGTTAGGTGCTGCAGTTCATCTTCCTCTTCCTGATCGCCTTCGTCTGTTCTCTGTTCGTCATCATGGTCATGTATGACTTCACGGGCTGGCTGGTCTTTCTTCTCCACTTGCTGTGATGAGCTGGTGATGATTTAGGTGTGACCTTCACCTTTCTCCCTGTCCCTGCATCCGTGTCCGCTGCACGTGCTGCGCGCCTTCTACGCGGACCAGAAAGCAGCGCGAAGGAGACGACAAGATAGGCAGTAAGTACGGGGCAGTAGACTGTGCGGTGACGACTGGGCCACCGACTGAGTCACCATGTTGACGTCCAGATAGGCAGTAATGACTGTGTGGTGATATGCAATAAGTACCGTGTGGTGACGATGGGGCGGATAGCTCAGTGGTTAGAGCGTCAGACTCATGATTGAAAGGTCGCGGGGTCAAATCCCTGCAGGAGCGGCGGGGGAATTTTCTTCTCCAGGGTCAACTTTCTCTGCTTACGGGGCAGTAGCTGCTTACGGGGCAGTAGGCTGCGTGCATGTGACGCCAGGGCCATGTACTTCACTGAGCAGTCATGTGGTGGTCACGGAACGAAGTCTCCTTGAGGCTTGTTGTCACGTTCAACCAACCGGTCACACACAATGTATCTCCTTATTATTGCAATGAAGGGGTCTGCTGGAGACTTGTGCCTCAACTTACAAGCAACTTGTGACACACTCAGTGTCTGCACTGTTTGCTACAGTGAATTAAGGGATGTGTTTGTTGCAGTGAAGGGGTGTGTTTGTTGCAGTGAACGGGGGTAGTTGTTGCAGTGAAGGGGGGTGTTTGTTGCAGTGAACGGGGGTAGTTGTTGCAGTGAAGGGGTGTGTTTGTTGCAGTGAAGGGGTGTGTGTTACAGTGAAGGGGGGTGTTTTCTGCAGTGAAGGAGTGTGTTTGGTGCAGAGAAGAGGTCTGTAGTGAAGGGTGTGTTTGTTGCAGTGAAGGAGTGTGTTTGTTGCAGTGAAGGGGTGTGTTTGTTGCAGTGAAGGTGTGCTTATTGCAGTGAAGGGGTCTGCAGTGAAGGGTGTGTTTGTTGCGGTGAAGGAGTGTGTTTGTTGCAGTGAAGGGTGTGTTTGTTGCAGTGAAGGGGTGTGTTTGTTGCAGTGAAGGGGTCTGCAGTGAAGGGGTGTGTTTGTTGCAGTGAAGGTTTGTGTTTGTTGCAGCGGTGGGGTGTGTTTGTTTCAATGAAGGGGTGTGTTTGTTGCAGTGAACGGGGGTAGTTGTTGCAGTGAAGGGGTGTGTTTGTTGCAGTGAAGGGGTGTGTGTTACAGTGAAGGGGGTGTGTTTTCTGCAGTGAAGGAGTGTGTTTGTTGCAGAGAAGGGTGTGTTTGTTGCAGTGAAGGAGTGTGTTTGTTGCAGTGAAGGGGTGTTTATTGCACTGAAGGGGTCTGCAGTGAAGGGTGTGTTTGTTGCGGAGAAGGAGTGTGTTTGTTGCAGTGAAGGGCCGGGTGTGTTTGTTGCAGTGAAGGGGTGTGTTTGTTGCAGTGAAGGGGTCTGCAGTGAAGGGGTGTTTGTTGCAGTGACGGGGTGTGTTTGTTGCAGTGAAGGGGTGTGTTTGTTGCAGTGAAGGGTTGTGTTTGTTGCAGCGAAGGGGTGTGTTTGTTTCAATGAAGGGGTGTGTTTGTTGCAGCGAAGTGGTCTGCAGTGAAAGGGCGTGTTTGTTGCAGTGAATGGGTGTGTTTGTTGCAGTGAAGCGGTGTGTTTGTTGCAGTGAAGGGGTGTGTTTCTTGCAGTGAAGGGGTGCGTTAGTTGCAGCGAAGGGGTCTGTCTGTTGCAGTGAATGGGACTGTCTGTTGCAGTGAAGGGGTGTGTTTGTGGCAGTGAAGGGTGTGTTTGTTGCGGTGAAGGGGTCTGCAGTGAAGGGGTGTGTCTGTTACAGTGAAGGGGTCTGTCTGTTACAGTGAAGGGGTCTGACGGAGACCTGTACCGGGCCTCAGTGAGCAGCAATACCGAACGAGCGAGGCGGCCCGCTTCAACTGGCACGTGATGTATATACTCCTGCACAACCCCGACATCCGGGTGAGTCGCAAGGGCTACGTGCAGATGCTGCGTCAGGCTAGACTGCTGGGCGTTCACATCCCTGTCTCCGACCGACAGGCTGACATCAACATGGACATGCTCCAGCAGAACATCGCCGACGCCAAAGAAAATCTAAACCCGTCGTCCAAAAAGAAAGAGAACAATGCCGATGTCGCAGAACAGGACGATAATTTACTGGATGGTGATCTGAAAGAGGTGGTGGCCCACGGCGATGGATGGAAAGAATCAGAGCAAAGAGACGCCGCCACTCAAAACACCAAGATGGCTGACGTGGTGGGCGGCGAGAAGGCGAGGAGGGGAGAGCACTCTCCGCGATGCAGCGACACTGAGCAAGGGGAGGGAAGAGAGGACTGCAGCCGTGCAATATCCGATGTGAGAGAACAGCCTGGCGTTCCCAAACACATCACTGTCATTAGACTGTGATGCACGCTCCGACAACTGGAGTTAGTTTAGTTTTTTAAGTTAAAACTACGGATGTATCAATTACACGCAACAAACAATATTGTTCCTCCACCAATGAATTATTGCGCTTTTCTGGTACCAGCCGTCGGGCGCTTCTTGGTGACTGATTTCATTACTGTAGGAAGAACGGTGTCCACATGATGAGATCGGTGGCATTAAGTGCAGATTTCCCTGGATGAATGTCTGCGGAGACCTGGCCATTAGAGGTCAAAAGATCGGAAGAAGTCCTTTTCGTCTCTTGATGTAGAAAGATGACGAAGTGTTGTCTCCCATGAAGAACTTTGCACAATCGTTTTTATATATATATATATTTATTTTTTTCTTCTACAAGGAAAACTTCTGTAGTTAAAAAGATATCGAGAACTAGTCTACTATATGTATAATTAGATATATAGCTAGATATACACTAAGTTAAAATCATGTAAGCAGGAGACGACAGAAGTCCTGACAGGTTCCGCTCCTACAAACTCCCAGTGGGACGGAGATCATTATTGGCTGCGGCAAATGGGGGCTGGTGGGGAAACACATACCAATGCTCCTTACATATATGCCTTGTCAGAGGTAAACCAGCCTTAGACTTGCTCAGCGCGTATGAGATTGTCGACCGCTTCTGTTATTCGCATGGTTCAGGAGCTGTGTGAGAGTCGAGGTGGACGTCCTGGACTGTCCGTCCTAACGAGCCTTCTGGTTTTCGCGTGGACGTAAAGATTTATTGCACCGTGCTTCGGCATTGGTCACAACTTGTCCCTAATATGTCAACTGACATCTGAAGACATAAAGCATCACTTCATCATCATCAACATCATCATCATCATCATCATCATGTTATTCGTGGACATCAGCCAGCAGGTTCTTCACCGGTGAGCCCGACCTGTGGGATGTAATCATCAGGCCCAGCTGCTTGTTGCAATAACTACATAGCGTTTGCATGTTGTTCAGCTTTACTCTGCAAAATGTATAAGCTATGTTGTCTTTGTTGCAGTAATGGCATAAATAGTGATAACAATAAAACACTTTTTTTAAAGCGCCACCCCCCACCCCCCAAAAAAGAAAAATGTGGGCTCAAAGGGCTTATCAATTTCCGCAACAATGCGTGCAATTTTTTCAAGGTGCTATTTTAGTGCTAATCTTTTTAATGTGTATTTTGTTGTGGCATTTGGCATTTGCCAGTTTAGTATGGCCGCATTTGTCCAGTTTTTTGTTGTTGTATTTTCAATATAATGTGTGTATTTTTCAAGTGCCCTTTTTGTTTATTGTCAACTTAGCGTGTGCAATCACAAAGGAGTTAATTAGCCCTCGAAAGACGTCACACAAACACAGCAACAACAGAAGATGTAAAGTAAACATGGAAGTCCACAGAAACCATAAGGAGGCTTATTAAGGACGGGAAAGAAGATGTACCTCTGGTGGAGTTTATGTACCTTGTATTTACTCGCATGCCAGGTGAGAGTTACCGTAGGCGACTCGGGCCTTTGTTGTTGTGTTTGTGTGACATCGTTCGAGAGCTAATTAACTCCCTTGTTTGGCGAGTCAACCGCCAAGAAGAATCGAGTTCCAAACAATTACTGGAACTCGACACAACTGAGTTCAATGTTTTCGTGTGATGCCGTGAGGTAGTTTTGGGGAGGTAAATAAATAAACTTATTATTGAGCCTTTGGAGACGGCACTTTACGGATCAGTCTGCACGCTGTGCACCAGACGGAGCTGACGGCAAAGCTGATTCAGAAGATGTTAGTTCCACGTTGGATGCTGGGCTGCTTACACACACAACGTCTGCCAGATGGCTTCGTAACACTGCCGACCAACACACGCCTGACCGAGGCCGCAGTCACAGGCACCTGAAACTCACAAATGCCTTTTGGGCGCAGGTGATGGTGGAGTTACCGCATGAGGCTTTTATCTCACGATTACATCACTCTAGCCGCTAGGCCGTCTGCAGAACTTAAAGGAAAAGTCCAAGGTTTTTAAGTATGCAAAATGACCATCGAAATGATTGACAAATGAGACACTAGTTTGAGATTTAATGAAATAAAAAATAAATAAAAATAGTTTATGTTGCTTTTTAATCGATTTTATTTCCTGTGGGCTGGCCGAGACTGCTGTCTCTGGTTCTCCATCAGTCACGTGACTTTCTCGGAAGTGACGTCAGTCTGGTGAGTCAGTGCGGTTGCCATCTTAGATTGTTCATTGAGAGAGTCCCTTATGACGAAGGCGATGGCCCCCGCCTTTTGCGCCAGACCCCCTATGCAGAACGGGGGAAGGAGAGGACCGAGAGTACCCAGACGGAGCAAGGTCGGCGATCTTGGCCTCGTCACCGGCAGGGCGCAGCCAGGTCTCCGTCAGCAGCATGATGTCGACCTTATTGTCCTGAATGAAGGTGGATATGTCGGACCTCCTCCTGGAAGTGCCGACGGATCTTGCATTGAAGAGGCAGACAAGGAGTGTGTTTTCGGCTGAGGAAGAACTAAGGGGAATGTGAAGCAGCTGTCTGTGAAGGGGACGCAGCGGAGCGCTGAGCGAGGAGGCTGTGAGGTGGACACGGTCACTGGGTGGAGAGGCAGGTGGTGCTGCAGTGGTGTCGTAAAAGTCAAGCTGGACAGGCTGGACAGGCTGACGGCAGGTGGTTGGAGAGCTGGAAGAATCGGACGGCACGTTTCTCACAATGCCGAGATGTGATGGACGTGCGATCAGCTGGGGGGAGAGGAAGGGGGGAGGTGTGGCAGCGGTTTCCAGAGACAGAAGGTCATGTCGAGTGTAGCGGGGGACAGGGGCGGCACAGGTGGCAAACAACACTTTCTTCTCTGTGTTGTGTAGCTCACGGTTGTTGCGACGCACGGCTGCACTGAAAACAGGCTCGACATGACCGGCTGGCGGCAAGCATTGTAAAACAGAGAGTAGAGTCAGGACTGGCAGAAACAGAACAAGACCAACTGTCCTCACTTCCAGTGGAAGTGACACACAAAACTGGTACCACGATAACGGCCACATCACGAGGAACAATGCTTTCACAACTAATCAAACGAAGAGACTAATCAAGCGAAATTTGCAATAATTAGCAGAGCAGATGCAGCAACACCTGTGAAGGCGCGTGAACACTACTCAGCCCGAGCAGAACACAAAAGATCGGCCAGACCTGCATGGTTCTGGCACTGACTTCCCTGCACACGTTCCGTGAAGACAGTACATTTCAGAACATTACATTTCTGAACGTATTAAGTATAAAGTCGCTTGTGTGTGTTTCAGTGCTATAAGTGGTTCTGGTCCTGCTTACCTCTCTGAACTGCTGCATGTCTACACTCCGTCTCGTACACTACGCTCTTCTTCTGACACCCGCATACTGGAAATCCAACAATACAAACGCGAGACTCATGGCTTTCGCACCTTCTCTTGCTTTGGACCCCACATTTGGAATTCACTCCCACAAGACCTTAGACACTGCTCAACCCTGTCATCTTTTAAAGCCAAACTGAAAACCTTCCTCTTCTCACAGTATTTCCATCCTAACTAATATCAGTACCCAGTTTCTGCTACAGTCACTGTGTTTGTAGTGCTTTTTTGTGTGTATTTTTTTGTATAATACTTTATGTAAATTGTTTTTTGTTAGGACTATGCTCTACATGTGTATAGAACATCATATTTAGAGTGGTACGTATCATGTGAGCGCTCAGGGCATTGATGAGCGCATTATAAATGTACATTATTATCATTATTATTATTATTACATCGTCAGGTACAGACGGTGAAGTTGCCGCTGTAGCATGTGACTGTTTTCATGGGCCTGTGAGCGATTTCAGTGACTGTGCCCTGGTCTGCGCATGGAGTGACGCGCCGCACGCCTGGCTGGTTTTGTGTGGACGCCGGAGCGTGGACTGGACACAGTACCCCCAGGACTGAACCAAAAGGACAAAATAAGCTTGAGTCTAGTCATCCTTCCCTGACTCCTGGTTGACTAGGCGCAAAATACTAAGTTACTTACTTACTCCATGACCCCTCACACACACACACACACATCCTAGCTTAGAAAGGTTTCACTGATATCTAGTTTTCAAGGGAAAGGAAGAAGAAAAGAAAATATGTTGCTTAACGTCTACAGAAACCATAAGGCTTATCGTTAGGGGCGGCTCGGAAGAAGGAAAGAGAGGAAGGGACAGTATTTCAACACAACTGAAGCTTTTTCGCCGCATGGTTCAGGAGCTGTGTGAGAGTCGAGGTGGACGTCCTGGACTGTCCGTCCTAACGAGCCTTCTGGTTTCCGTGGACGTAAAGGTTTATTGCACCGTGCTTCGGCATTGGTCACAACTTGTCCCTAATATGTCAACTGACATCTGAGGACATAAAGCATCACTTCATCATCATCATCTTTTCGCCGCTGACACAGACCAGGAGCAGCTGCTCGCGCTGACTCAGGGCTAAAGTAAGTAAACATGGTGCTTAACGTCCACAGAAATCACAAGGCTTATCAGGGACGGGGAGAAGGGGTATGGAGGTGGGGGAAGAGGGAGATTATATACCTATCGCTACACTGTCTCCACCAGGAGTCATTCCTGCATTAAGGTGGGCAGCGATGAGAACCATTTTAATGTTTCATAATTGCGAGGGACAAAGTCACAAATAAGACAGTGTCCACAGACCGCAACTTCTGAAGAGAAAGGAGAGCCAAAGCGGATTCGAACCGAAGTCCCTCTGCTTACCAGTCCAACGCCTTTCCGCTAGGCCAAACCGGCTCACCCACTCAAGGCTTTGTCCGGAGAGGGCTTTGTGTGGAGAGCTTCAGTCCGGGGGAGTGTCGTCCACCTCTCCTTTGTTGTCCAAGCAGATGAAATGCCTGTGACCGTGGCACGTAGCTAAGGGATGACAGTATAAGAGGGTCAAGGTCCACTGACTGTAGTGACATCCGAGGACATTAAGAACCAAGTAGTACTGACTGTAGGTGGGGGTGAGCCGGTTTGGCCTAGCGGTAAGGCGTTAGGCTGGTAAGCGGAAGGACCTCAGTTCGATACCGCTTCGGCTCTCCTTTCTCTTCAAAAAGGTTGTGGTTTGTGGACACTGTCCTGTGACTTTGTCCATCACTTCCTACTGAAACATTATAATGGCTCTCATCGTTGCCCATCTTAATGCAGGAATCATTCTGGTGGTGACAGTGTAGCGATAAGTATATAAACTTCCTCTCCCCCCACCTCCATACCCCTTCCCCCCGTCCCTAATAAGCTATATGGTTTCTGTGGACGTTACTGAAGCACCATGTTTACTTACTGACTAGGTCTCAATAGAAGGCTGTATAGACTGGACGCATTACGGCATTGTAATCCAAGGCAGGTTACAACTGGATTTAGTCACGCTCAGTGCTTGGCCAGTATTTAGTGGTTAACAATTATCAATCCAGCTCATAGTTCAGGAGCTGTGTGAGAGTCGAGGTGGCCGTCCTGGGCTGTCCGTCCTAACGAGCCTTCTGGTTTCCGTGGACGTAAAGCTATATTGAACCATGTTTCGGCATTGGTCTCAGCTTGTCCCTAATATGTCAACTGACATCTGAGGACATTAAGCAACACTACCTACCTACCAATCCAGCTGAGCACGGGAAGAGAGAACACTGAGGTGAGGTAAACAGGCTGTTCAGGGTAGGGAGAGTTCGATTCTGCACGAGGGGACTGCGTGATGCTGGGGGACTGCGGAACGTCACTAAGTAGCCTAACCGTGTACATACCAATGTGGACACAGGGCAGCGAGTGGGCGTGGGCAAACCGAGCCGGCGGCTGACCGCTACACACACACGCTGGCACAGGCAGAGAAAGCAGGGTGGCCGCGCTGTGCATCAGCACCGACTGACGTACCGCCGTGTACCAGTGTCTAGGTCGACTGGCAAAGGTGGAGTACACTGCTGTAGCGGACTGGCCGGCAAAGGTGTGTTCATGCACATACCGCTGTCAAGAACTCGCTTCCTCCGTAACGACGCCCACCTCACACGCTTCGAGCTGGTTGAAAACTTCACACAGTCCCCAAACGACTAATCGTGACCGTCGTACGTGGCTCGATCTTCACACAGGGTCCAGGACGGCGGTGAGTGGCAGCTTGTCAGTGTGTGTTATCCCAGCGACTGTCTTGCACTGAAGCACAAGCGGCGTGGGAAGGAGAATTAAGGCATCGTTGTCTGCCTGTGACACGGTGTGGATTGCTGGGTTCGGTCGTGGAGTAAGGACAAGTGATAACGAAGGCAGTCGACTAGCTGGCCTAGCTACTCAGTGGTACTGGGAGCAGCGTCGTGGATCAGAAACCTAGGCTGTCTTGTCTGGGAAAGCCGGCCTCGCACTGACCCAGCTCGCCAAGCTTTTAAAAGGTACGTCTAGGCCTTTAATTCAGTCCTTCGCACTGACCCAGCTCGCCAAACCTAGGTTACGTCTAGGCCTTTAATTCAGTCCTTCGCACTGACCCAGCTCGCCAAACCTAGGTTACGTCTAGGCCTTTAATTCAGTCCTTCGCACTGACCCAGCTCGCCAAACTTAAGTTACGTCTAGGCCTTTAATTCAGCCCTTCGCACTGACCCAGCTCGCCAAACTTAAGTTACGTCTAGGCCTTTAATTCAGTCTTTCGCACTGACCCAGCCTGGGTCGCCAAACTTAAGGTAGTCTATAGGCCTTTAATTCAGTCTTTCTGAATCATTTTATTCTAATTTCTGTTGATCAGAGATTTGCAACTATTGCTGTCATATTCTTCGATAGGCCATGCGCATCCAAATGTCCTTTATTAGCAGCCTGTTAAACTGTTTAGGGACTGACTACACTGTCTGTCCACTTAATGGTTTTAGGTGACTGCAAACCGTACGACCTTCTGTATGTTTTTGTCCTCGTGACTTGTGAGACCACTCTGCGAAACTGTTGACACAGAAAGGGGTAAGAGCAAACGCTTTTTGTTAGAACACAGCGAAACGACGTGCGGCTTTTCAACGACAGAGTCACCAGGAACAACTTGGTTTTTACGCCCATGAGTCAGCGGGCCATGGCAGTTGACATCAGGGCGATAGCCGGACACAAGTATATTGATATTACTGGTACGTAAACGAGGAGCGACTCATTTGTATGCGTTGTGTGCTTCTCGACGACGACAGGGAGAAAAACGGCAATGTCCATGGGCTGAACTAGGCAAGGACTTATTTGTACTTATTTGTTGAGCTTATGATTACGATGAATGAATAAAATTTTGTTTAAACCAACTAGGTAAGGAGCGGAAACCGTATCGGAGTCAAAACTGCACGTAGAAAGGATCATGTAAACAATGATGTGGGGCCAGGTTGGGGCCATGCAAACAGTGTTGGGCCAGGTTGGGATCATGTCAACAATGTTGTTGGGCCAAGTTGAAACCATGTAAACAATGTTGTTGGGCCAAGTTGGGACCGTGTAAACAATGTTGGGCTAAGCCAGTTGGGACGATGTAAACAATGTTGGTGGGCCGAGTTGCGATTATGTAAACAATGGCGCTGAGCCAAGTTGAGACCATGTAATTGTAAACAATGATGTTGGACCAGGCTGAGACCATGTAAACAGTGTTGTACAGTTGGGCTAAGTTGGGATCATGTAAACAATGCTGTTGGGCCGAGTTGGGATCATGTAAACAGTTACAATGTTGTTGGGCCAAACTGGGATCAAGTAAACGATATAATATATATAATATTTCAAGTTGATGGGTGGAATTTGAAGTGGAACAGCGCGAACAGGCAAACACGATGCAGATAGGCTGACTGACCCAACGTTCAGTTAGAGCGTGAACTCTCCTCATGATGATCATGGATCCTTCTCAGTGTGTAGCCGTGCAGAAAGTAAAAGTGCCTAATTGCAATAACCTTTATCTCCTATCAGTCTAATTCGATTCCACCGCGGTAGGGGGCGCGGGGGGAATACAGAATGTCTAGCACGGTAAGCCCTTTGGTCCGTGTTTAACCGGTGGGAACACTCAGTGTATAATCCGAAGCGCTCGACCTTGGTTCACAGCTGCCTTCGGACAGACGGTGCCGGAAGTCGGTGAATGGGCATAGAGCTGTACCAAACCCAAGGGTTACACACACACATACTGACACACACACACATTCACACACATACTGACACACACACACACACACACACACACACACACACACACACACACCACACACACACACACACACACACACACACACACACACACACAGAGTCCCCGACTCACACACGCGTACCACGCACGCACGCACGAACACACAATTTCATGCCCACGCGCACATACACTCTCTCTCTCTCTCTCTCTCTCTCACACACACACACACACGTGAATAGGGCGTGCGCATCGGCCGTGAGTAGTTGTAAGAGAAACACAGTCCTTTTAACCTGAACAGTTTGTCAGTGTGGTTACAAACTTACTGCCATGACTACAAACGAAAAACGGTCAGCTGTTATCGTTGCAAACTTACCTCCATTACTAGTACTAAATACTATCGACGAAAAACTGTTAGTAAGCCGTCGGACCTGCTCGAATACTTCGACACATTTATAATTAGGAAGCATGGCGGCGCTGGCATGTTTGAAAGATCGATCTATGTGATGATCTTTCGATCTTATTTGCCGTATCAAACAACACTAAGGCTACGACAGAGAGCAGGTTCGTTAGAACTGCACATTGCGGGAATCAAGTAAGCAGATGCAAATATGAAGAAACATCATAGGCAGGAACTGAATGACCCACAGTCTGACGCTCGTCTTCTTTATCACGACATTTTGAGAGAACTATCTTGAAACAATAAGACGTGCAGTTAGGAGTTTCCACAGCGTCTTTTAGCGTTTGATATGTGTTGGTTTAGAACATATATTTTCGTCCGCCGTGATGGTATGGAAAGTCGAGCGATGGCAGTGTGTGTGATACGTATTATCTATCGTCACTGACAGCTGAAACAGTGGCCGTGTTTTGCCTGCGGCGATCGGTACGATAACGATGTTCTCGAGAACATCTCCTGGCTAATCCCGCCCGGCACACGTTTGAACCAGAAAAGCTGAATTGAGCACAACTGACTTTATAGGCTTAATGCCAAACACTGAGCATACTCTTATATTGGCCTTTGCACAGACAATTAAGACTAAAAGAGATGGTCAGTGATTACAATGCATCGACGTTTACAATTGGTCGTTCAAGAGGATGATCGCTGTTTTTAATCCAGCTCAGACTGCACGTTTCAAAGACCGGGTTTACGGAATGGTACCCCACCTTCAAGTTGATTTGGGCACCATATATATATATAGTTTATAACATATCCACACACGTTTTCACCATTGCTGGTCTCGTTTCTGTGTTGACTGTTCTTAAGGTCTGGAGAGGCCTACAACTCTCTTTGTTTGTCGAGGGTGTGTCAGTTCTAATGTCACTCATACTTTCAGTGGCGACTTGCTAATCATATTCTTCTTCTTCCGTTAATGACCGTCGGCCACAAAGTCATTACTGTCATTTTTAGTGCATGCTGGGTTATTTTCTTGTTTCCATAGTCCACCGAACTCTGACATGGACTACAGGATCTTTAACGTGCGCATGTGATCTTTTTGCGTGCGTATACACATGGGGTACCTCGGTTTATAGTCTCATCCGAAGGACTTTTGTAAGAGCCTGCACAAACTGAATTTGACACCGGAGAGATCTCAGGGCGGGCACGCTCGATCGTGCCCCAGCCTGTACAATTTCCGGGCTGAAAGATGCACGGACGGACGCGCCTGCAAACAGTATATTTTTTCGCTCCTATATCGATAAAAATCTTTTCACACGACGGTGCGAAAAATAAGGCAGAAACAGTTCCAAGGTTTCAAATGTTTCACTTTTATTGGTCGTTTTCAAGTGGCATCATGGCAGTGAAGGGGTTAACTCTGGCTTTCGAGATGATGATGATGATGAAGTGATGCTTAATGTCCTCGGATGTCGTAGACATATATATATATATATATATTAGGGACAAGCTGAGACCAATGCCGAAGCATGGTTCAATAAAACTTTACGTCCATGCGGGAAACCAGAAGGCTCGTTAGGACGGACAGCCCAGGACGGCCACCTCGACTCTCACACAGCTCCTGAACTATGCTTTCGAGAGCCAGTGCCTTTTGCTCTTGTTCACGGCCGCAGTGGCTGACTTGGAGGAAGGGTGTGGTAACCCGCTGTTTGGAGTCCGAGCATAGCTAATTCCTTAAGTGGGAGTTTTAATAATAGCTAATTCCTATTCGGTCTGAGTGGGAGTCTCACAGTCACTTTCAGTGTTTCGTGGGTGGCAGTGTTGAGGATTCCGAGTCAATGGAACAGTTCAGTGTTGGCCTTCCCCTGTGGCCATGTTCCGAAATGCTGGGAATATCACAGCACGCGCGCGCGCGCGTGTGTGTGTGTGTGTGTGTGTGTGTGTGTGTGTGTGAGGGGGGAGAGAGAGAGAGAGAGAGAGAGAGAGAGAGAGAGAGAGAGAGAGAGCCTCTGTGTGTCACTGTGTGTGTGTGTGTGTGTGTGTGTGTGTGTGTGTGTGAGAGAGAGAGAGAGAGAGAGAGAGAGAGAGAGAGAGAGA
>JABMCL010001379.1:187500-197500 GCA_018857735.1 Alviniconcha marisindica | reverse complement strand
CAGTTGTATGTGTCTGTTCAGTTCTTACCACGGTGTAGGTGCTGTTTGTGTGCATTTGTAGGCAGTGGATACTTTAAGTGTACAGTTGTTACCACAGCGTAGGTGCTGTTTGTGGGCATTTGTTGGCAGTGGATACTTTAAGTGTACAGTTGTTATCACGGTGTATGTGCTGTTTGTGGGCATTTGTTGGCAGTGGATACTTTAAGTGTTCAGTTGTTACCACGGCGTAGGTGCTGTTTGTGTCCAGATGTTGGCAGTGGATACTTTAAGTGTTCAGTTGTTACCACGGTGTAGGTGCTGTTTGTGTCCAGATGTTGGCAGTGGATACTTTAAGTGTTCAGTTGTTACCACGGCGTAGGTGCTGTTTGTGTCCAGATGTTGGCAGTGGATACTTTAAGTGTTCAGTTGTTACCACGACGTAGGTGCTGTTTGTGTCCAGATGTTGGCAGTGGATACTTTAAGTGTTCAGTTGTTACCACGGCGTAGGTGCTGTTTGTGTCCAGATGTTGGCAGTGGCTATTTTAACTCCTTGGTGTCACTTGAAAACGACCATTAAAAGTGCGAAATTTAAAACCTTTAAAGCCTTTTTGTCTCCTTTTTCGCACAGGCAAGTGAAAGGACTTTCATCACAACGCATAGCATTTAAAGTAGATGTTGTAGAACCAGAAAATAGACTGGAGGCACGTCCCTGCATCTTTCAGCCCGGAAATTTTACAGGCTTGGGCAGTGAAGGGGTTAAGTGTTCAGTTGTTACCACTGTGTAGGTGTTATTTGTGTCCAGGTGTTGGCAGTGGCTATTTCAAGTGTTCAGTTGTTACCAATACCACTGCATGTTGTAATTGTTTACTTGTTACAGCTGGGTTCTGTTATTGTGCAGTTGTTACCACACTGTGTTGTAAGCATGCAGGTGTTACCCGTCTAGGTGTTGTAACTATCCTGCTGTAAATGTTCAGTTGATCCTACTGGGTGTAGTCAATGTTCAGGTGATACCACTGGGTGTTGTCAATGTTCAGATGATACCACTGGGTGGTGTAAATGTAACAATGTAAGAGATATTTTGTATAATACTGATGTTATTACTAATATTGTCAAATCGATTGTTCATAGTTCTGTGGGAAAATTAGTATAAATAATAATTATATGTTTTTGTCTAATATCACCTCGATGTGAACAGACATAAAATGAAATATTGATTGATTGTGCAATTCTTAGCACTGGGTGTTGCGAGTGTTCATATGGCACCACTGTGTGTTCTAACTGTTCAGGTGTTGTAACTGTTACGGTGTTGTAAGTGTTCAGGTGTTAACACTGGGTCTTGCAAGTGTTGCATTGTTAACACTGGGTGTTTCAGATGTTACCACTTGGTGTTGTAAGCGTTCAGGTGTTACCACTGGGTATTGCAAACGTTTAGATGTTACCACTGGGTGCTTTAAGCGTTCAGGCGTTACCTGTGGGTATTGTAGACGTTTAGATGTTACCACTGGGTGTTTTAAGCATTCAGATGTTACCACTGGGTGTTGTAAGCGTTCATATGTTACCATCAGGTGTTGTAAGTGTTCAGGGGTTACCGCTAGGTGTTGTAAATGTTTAGATGTTACCGCTAGGTCTTGTAAGTGTTCCGATGTTACCGCTAGGTGCTGTAAGTGTTCAGGTGTGTTAAGGCTGGGTCTTGTACTTGTCCAGCTACCTGCCCAAACCGGAACGGCTGCAGTGAGGTGCCAAGATGGCGTCTAGCTTCATCAACAGCCTGAACGGCATTTTCGCTGCTGCGTCAGGATCCAACAGCTCATCTACCCCAGAGTGAGTACCTTGCCCCCTCGGTGTTGTCTGTGGCCTTTCAGTAGGTTGTCTACCTATAGACGGCAGGTACGCTCCAGTGTGTGATGGTGCTATTCACAATGTGATGATGAGTGTTATTAAACTGGATCCTCCTCATCACCAATGTGTAATGGTGCTATTCTTCACAATGTGATGATAAGTGTTATTAAACTGGATCTTCCTCATCACCAATGTGTGATGGTGCTATTCACAATGTGATGATGAGTGTTATTAAACTGGATTTTAGTGTTATTAAACTGGATCTTAGTGTTATTAAACTGGATCTTAGTGTTATTAAACTGGATCCTCCTATCACCAATGTGTGATGGTGCTATTCACAATGTGATGATGAGTGTTATTAAACTGGATCTTACTATCACCAATGTGTAATGGTGCTATTCTTCACAATGTGATGATGAGTGTTATTAAACTGGATCTTAGTGTTATTAAACTGGATCCTCCTATCACCAATGTGTGATGGTGCTATTCACAATGTGATGGTGAGTGTTATTAAACTGGATCTTAGTGTTATTAAACTGGATCCTCCTCATCACCAATGTGATGGAAATGAGTGTTATTAAACTGGATTTTTTTCCTCCATCACCAATGTGTGATGGTGCTATTCACAATGTGATGATGAGTGTTATTAAACTGGATCCTCCTCATCACCAATGTGTAATGGTGCTATTCTCACAATGTGATGATGAGTGTTATTAAACTGGATCCTCCTCATCACCATGTGTGATGGCGCTATTCACAATGTGATGATGAGTGTTATTAAACTGGATCCTCCTATCACCAATGTGTGATGGTGCTATTCACAATGTGATGATGAGTGTTATTAAACTGGATCCTCCTCATCACCAATGTGTGATGGCGCTGTTCACAATGTGATGATGAGTGTTATTAAACTGGATCCTCCTATCACCAATGTGTGATGGTGCTATTCACAATGTGATGATGAGTGTTATTAAACTGGATCCTCCTCATCACCAATGTGTGATGGGCTGTTCACAATGTGATGATGAGTGTTATTAAACTGGATCCTCCTATCACCAATGTGTGATGGTGCTATTCACAAATGTGATGATGAGTGTTATTAAACTGGATCCTCCTATCACCAGTGTGTGATGGTGTTGCTCACAATGTGATGATGAGTGTTATTAACCCCTTCACTGCCCGAGCCTGCTAACAGTATATTTTCCGGTCCTATAACAAATCTAATTTCAACATGGTACGTTTTGATGAAAATCCTTTCACGTGCCATTGCAAAAAAAAAAGAAGAAGAAAAAAGGCTTACGGATGTCAAATTTCGCAGTTTTATTGGTTGTTTTTTAGTAACATTATGGCAGTGAAGGGGTTAGAATGCATCCTCCTCCTCATCACCAGTTTTATGACGAGAAGAGGAGGAGGAGGAGGAGGAAAAACCAGCTTGACGAGGAGTAGGAATGGAGGAGGTTGGGGCACGATGAACAACATCGTTAGAAAGAGCAAATTGCATAAAGTTTCCCATGCAAGCAGGCCTGGAAGACGGTTTCAGGAAAATGGGCCAAAGAAAATACACGGGAGACTCGTTTACGTGCAGTTTACAACCAATGAAATTCCTGTTCGCTTCCAGACTTACTCAGACACTCCCCTTTGGGTAGGGACTGAATGATTTGTAAAGGTTGCATTTTTTGTGGCAAGCTCCTGATGTTGTGATGGACGATAAGTAAGTAGTGATGATTAACTGGTGTCTGTGATTCTTTTTCCCCCCTTTGTTCAGATGCGAACCATCGATCGACCACTACCGGTTTTATCAGTTCAGTTTGATTCCAGCGGTAAGTTGTTCGCTCATCATTCATTTGTACTTTGGTTGGTGGTTTAGGTTTTGTTTGTATGTTTCAGCTGCTTAGGTTTTGATTGTCTTGTTGTTTTCGTGACTGCTGGCGTTTCGTTTTCGTGACATCTGATCAGTATGACTGGCTGCTTAGTATGGTTCAGGGTGTGATGTTCTCTCTCTTTTTGAACTTGTTTCTTTTGTTCTCAGTGCAATAACATGGTTACTCCGTTTCTCTGCCGCTGAGTTATTTCCAGTTAAATAAGGCTGATTGACAAATAACTGACACATAGAAATCATACCGTTTTTACGAAAAATTAACGAGAAAGCAAGCACAACAGCTTAGGAATCTGTGCTTGGTTTCTTTAAGTGGGTTTTCTTTTGTTTGTGTTTTGTGATGAACAATTATAATCAAATTTCAATTATAATTAACACTCCTTTGAACGTGTTTTCATACCGATGTGTACAAAAATGCATACTACATTTGAAATGGACCTCTTTCTTTCATTGCAGGTTGTGATGGCCTTATTATTCGCCATGACGAAAAAACGAAAGAATCTTATGCTGAATGTTTTCCGTGGTCGTCCAGGATTAATTTTGTAAGTTTGTGTGTGCATGCATGCATTTGTGACTCTCTCCCCCTCTCTCCTCTCTCTCTCTCCCCCTCCCTCCTCTCTCTCCCTCCCTCCCCCCTCTCTCTGTGGCCCGCTTGTCTGCCTATGTCTGTGTGTGCAGGAGGGTGTGTGTGTGGGGGGGGGGGGGGGGGGGGGGGGAGGGGAGAGAGAGTGAGAGAGACGGGGGGTGGGGGGGGGGGGGGGGGGGGGGCGGCAAGGGTGTTGAAACCTGACGTCCATTCAGTCATAGAGTTCACATCAACTTATCAAGGTGAGAGACACACAAAGTGTGGAGACTGAGATGTTTAACCAAACAGTACTTTCCGCCAGCACCCTACCGTGTCCCCGCCCTACGTATTATTGAATGAATACAAACGGTGCACGCACAGAAGTAACCTTGTTGCTTGTGACGTCACCAGCGCCATGGACACGATACTAACCTTGTTGCCTATGACGTCACCAGCCCCATGGACACGACACTAACCTTGTTGCCTATGACGTCACCAGTCCAATGGACACAATACTAACCTTGTTGCCTGTGAAGTCACCAGTCCCATGAACACGATACTAGTCTTGTTGCCTGTGACGTCACCAGCCCCATGGACACGATACTAATCTTGTTGCCTGTGACGTCACAAGCCTCATGGACACGACACTAACCGTGTTGCCTCTGGCGTCACCAGCTCCATGGACACGATACTAACCTTGTTGCCGGTGACGTCACCAGCCCCTGAACACGATACTAATCTTGTTGCCCGTGACATCACCAGCCCCATGAACACGATATTAGTCTTGTTGCCCGTGACATCATCAGCTCCATGGACGCGATACTAACTTTGTTGCCTGTGACGTCACCAGCCCCATGGACTCGTTGACGAGGTCGTCCCGGATCTCCTACTCCTGCGCCTTCGGTTCCACGGCCTACCTGGTCTACCAGATCGTGCTCTACCAGACCTACGCCATTGAGTACGACGGCAACAGGGCTGTCAAGTGTGAGTCACGGCTGAGTTTATATGAATCAACACACAAGGGAGTTAATTAGCGCTCGAAATACCTAACACAAGTACAACAACAAAGATCTCAAGGAGGATGTAAGTAAGTAAGTAAGTAAGTAAACATGGTGCTTAACGTCCACAGAAACCATAAGGTTTATTTTTAGAAGGGGGGAAGGGGGTATGACGGTGGTTGGGAGGGGGGGATTATATACCTATCGCTACACTGTCACCACCAGAATGACTTGTGCATTAAGGTGGGCAACGATGAGAACCATTTTAATGTTTCATAATTGTGAGGGACAAAGTCACAAGACAGTGTCCACAGACCACAACTTTTGAAGAGAAAGGAGAGCCGAAGCGGATTCGAACCAAGGTCCCTCCGCTTACCAGCCTAACGCCTTACCGCTAGGCCAAACCGGCTCACAAGGAGGATGTACCTGTGGTGGAGTTTATGTACCTTGTATTTACACGCATGCCAGGTGAGAGCTACCGTAGGCGACTCGGGTCTTTGTTGTTGTACTTGTGTTACGTATTTCGAGCGTTAATTAACTGACTTGTGTGCTGATTGTACACGAGCGCTCTGGGCCTCGTTACGTTGTCAGATTTTTTGAGCTGATATGAGTTGCTGCTTCCCCAATCTACCTGGCCCCCTAGATTGTGCTATACCAGAGCTGCAGCAGGAACTGGTTTGTTTTCAGACAAAATGCTCTAAGAAGGAAATTGTTTTTTTAACGCACGGTCAACTGTAACGGTTATATCAAGGCGGAAACGTTTCTGGTCACAGTCTCATAGCCCCCTCTAGATAATGGATGTGGCATTTGCAAATAGCAGTATTAAGGATTCCACTTCGTTTTAGGACCTTAATTTCATTAATCACACGAATTCGTCTTGCTAAAAATTCTACACATTGTAATAGTATCGAACAAGCAGTTCACCTTGTCTACAGCTGCTTTGTATTTAGAAAAAGTACAAACTTGTACGTATACAACAACCTACCATTAAGTCATCGTTTAGATATTCCACTGCTTACGTCTGGCCCAACCTAAATAATTCGAGTATGTTTCTGATGAATGATCCTAAAACTGACCGTGCAGTTGATGAATCCTGTCTGATCACCGTGGACATGCAATGTGCTGCAGAACCCGTCTTACTGTAGTGGCAATTAATGCAGCCCTAAGCTGAGTAATAATTACGTGAAGTGATCGTCATTGCCCACTCTACAATCAAGTACGTGACTACACCATTCAAACACTTCCCCCGCTTTACATTACCATACCTGTGTTACTGAGCGGTGACCCAAATCTCCCCTCAGCGACAAATTCGGCAATGTTCTTAACAGTTCACGAATTCATCGTTCGTACAAACCGCTTTGGTGTTGTAAACGAGTCGCGACCGAACCGTAACCGTAACGCTATGCCTCTTCTCTGTCTGGGTCCACACTCCTTCCCTTCCCCTTCTCTACTCACCTCCCATTCCTTCCCCACCCCCTTCTGTCTGTCTGTCTGTCTGTCTCGTGTCTGTGTCTGTGTCTGTGTCTCTCTCTCTCTCTCTCTCTCTCTCTCTCTCTCTCTCTCTCTCTCTCTCTCTCTCTCTCTCTCTCTCTCTCTCTCTCTCCAATCCTTGTAAAATAAAGTTTTCGAGTTCGAGTTCTCTCTCTCTCTCTCTTTGAAAATATATTGTTATAATGTTAGCCTACCCACTACATCATACGTTTGCTATTTAGAGCGTCTCATATAAGTTTACTTGTTTGACGCTCAAGGAAATATTGTATGGTATGCTGGTATGCTTTCGTTAATAAAACTGTTTAAACCAAGTGATTGGTTCACACTGCCGAGGTTCGTTGCACATCAAGGAGGGGACGAACCTTGTTTTCATTGAAACGCTCGTTTACAGAATACACATGTATGGAAAGAATCAGGTCATTCATGGAAAGAACCATAGTTCAGTTCAGTTCAAAATGGTGTCTGTGTGTTCGGAAAAGCCCATAATTATGCGCTCAGAGGTTTCCCCAACGTTGCCATTGAAACGGTTCCAATGTTCATCTGATTGGCGATGGCCGTCTCTCGTCATTTCAAGGAAGATCGTCTTTTCACGCCTCTCTCCTCCACGCGATCGATGGTGTGATGCCCTTGGCTTTGTGCCCGGTGGTAGTGTCTCAGGCTCTTCAACACTTCAGACCATCCGAGATGCAAGCCTTTTGTGATGGTTACTTTGTCCGCCAGTCTAACTGCTCGGTCATTTCCCTTCAGTCCGGCATGTCCAGAGCAATACACCCACAGAGGTTTTTGAAAGTGAATGTCGACCATTGGCACATTCCAGTCTGGGTTTCTCCTTCCACTTTTCACTTTTTGTAACAAGCGCACTGAATCTGTGAGGATGATGGCGTGTGTGGTCTGACAGTCACCTCTTCAGGCAATCCAGCGGAGGGCATGGCTGACTGCTTCCACCTCCACTGTCAAGCTGGAAGTTGACAGTATTATATGCTCCATATTAATATAGTTATATATGGGATGCCGCTTTTGTGCAGCGTTCATAGCCATCGCCTCCATGCTCATCTATGGGATGGTGTTTGTGTGTTGCAGCGTTCATAGCCATCGCCTCCATGTTCATCTACAGGATGGTGTTTGTGTGTTGCAGCGTTCATAGCCATCGCCTCCATGTTCGTCTCCGGGATGGTGTTTGTGTGTTGCAGCGTTCATAGCCATCGCCTCCATGTTCGTCTACGGGATGGTGTTTGTGTGTTGCAGCGTTCATAGCCATCGCCTCCATGTTCGTCTCCGGGATGGTGTTTGTGTGTTGCAGCGTTCATAGCCATCGCCTCCATGTTCGTCTCCGGGATGGTGTTTGTGTGTTGCAGCGTTCATAGCCATCGCCTCCATGTTCGTCTACGGGATGGTGTTTCTGTGTTGCAGCGTTCATAGCCATCGCCTCCATGTTCATCTACGGGATGGTGTTCTTCCCGCTGTTCAGCAGCCTGGCCATAGGCTCGGTGTTCAGCTACGGGCTGGGGATGCTCTACGTCTGGATGATGACGGGTGTGGAGATCTCCCGTCTGGCTGAATGCCAGACCACAGTGGTGAGGCCAGCACCGGAAATGAGTTGTGTCCTGGTTCTCAAAGAACTGCGTGTTCTGTTCTGGTTCTGAGTTACCCGTGCTTGTAATTCTGCCCAGTCTGTCCTGACTTTGAGTGAACTGTGTGTTTCTGTCCTATCTGTCCTGGTTCTTAGTGAACTGTGTGTTTCTGTCCAATCTGTCCTGGTTCTCAAAGAACTGCGTGTTTATGCCTAGTCTGTTCTGGGTTAACTGTGTGCATGTAATTCTGCCCAGTCTGTCCTGACTTTGAGTGAACTGTGTTTCTGTCCTATCTGTCCTGGTTCTTAGTGAACTGTGTGTTTCTGTCCAATCTGTCCTGGTTCTCAAAGAACTGCGTGTTTATGCCTAGTCTGTTCTGGGTTAACTGTGTGCATGTAATTCTGCCCAGTCTGTCCTGACCTTGAGTGAACTGTGTTTCTGTCCTATCTGTCCTGGTTCTTAGTGAACTGTGTGTTTCTGTCCAATCTGTCCTGGTTCTTAGTGAACTGTGTGTTTCTGTCCAATCTGTCCTGGTTCTTAGTGAACTGTGTGTTTCTGTCCAATCTGTCCTGGTTCTTAGTGAACTGTGTGTTTCTGTCCAATCTGTCCTGGTTCTTAGTGAACTGTGTGTTTCTGTCCAATCTGTCCTGGTTCTTAGTGAACTGTGTGTTTCTGTCCAATCTGTCCTGGTTCTCAAAGAACTGCGTGTTTATGCCCAGTCTGTTCTGGTTCTGAGTTAACCGTGTGCATGTAATTCTGCCCAGTCTGTCCTGGCTTTGAGTGAACTGTGTTTCTGTCCTATCTGTCCTGGTTCTTAGTGAACTGTGTGTTTCTGTTCTATCTGTCCTGGTTCTTAGTGAACTGTGTGTTTCTGTCCAGTGTGTCCTGGTTCTCAAGGAACTGCGTGTTTATGCCCAGTCTGTTCTGATTCTGAGTTAACCGTGTGCATGTAATTCTGCCTATTCTGTCGTGGTTCTGAATGTACCGTGGGTTTCTGCCTATTCTGTCCTGGTTCTGAATGAACTGTGTTTTTGTCCATTCTGTCCTGACTGAGGGACCTACGTTTCTAGCCAGTCTGTTCTGGTTTTGAATGACATGGATGATTTTGCCCAGTGCGTTGTCGGTTTAGACTGAGTTAGATATTTCTGCCAAATTTGTCCTGTTTCTGATTGAAATACATCTGCCAAATCTGTCCTGCGTTCTGTTTCTGAGACTTTTCTGTCCCGTTTCTGCCAAACCTGAGTTGGACATTTGTGCCACGCCTGACCTCTGTCCGAATAACAGCGCATTTCTGCCGTATCTTTCCTAATCCACGTCTCTGGGAAGTTCGGTAAGCTGAGGTCTCAGGTGACAGTGATGGTACACTTCATTGCATACAGCAGACCACAGGATGAGCCAGGAGTGACAGTCTAGGTTCTACAGGTGCACAGACAACAGCGTGAGTCCTCCAACTGCTGAGTGCGTCACAGTCGTACACCGGCACCTCGTCAGTCGGATTAATAAGGACTCTGCGCTTGTAGAATAGTTCACTGCTCCTCTCTCTCTGTCACTCTGTCTCTCTCTGTCTCCCACCCCCCCGCCCTCTCTCTCTGTCTGTCTGTCAGTCTCTCTTTCCCTCTCTCTCTCCCTCTCCCTCCCCCCTCTCTGTCTCTATCTGTCTGTCTGTCTCTCTCTCTGTGTC
>JABMCL010001379.1:142500-182500 GCA_018857735.1 Alviniconcha marisindica | reverse complement strand
ACACACACCACACACACACACACACACACACACACACATACAGACATATACACACACGCACGCACGCACACGCAAGCACACACGCACACACGCACACACACACACACACACACACACACACACACACACACACACACACTCACTCACACACACTAGTACATAAACAGCAACATATACCACCACGACACCATAGACACATCGCACAAAACACACACGCACATTGCACACCACACACATTAGGCTGTAAACCTCCACCCCACTCCCGCAACCGTTCCACTCCCACCCGCATACCCCGGCCAGCAAGACTAATTCTAATGTTTGCCTCGTAACATGCCTACATACAGAGCGTACATAGCGATGCAGTGACTGTGCGCGCTCTCTCTGATGACAGGGGGAACTACGCCGACTGGCTGATTATTAGGTGTGTTGGTGTTGCAGGGCCAACCTCTATGCCTTGTACAGGGGCGACCACTCTCATCTTCCGCCGGCTTCAGCCTACAGTAACACGACGCATTGCGTAGGTTATCTCTCCTGGTTTAATCACTACATAGGGCGTTCCTTCAGGTCCGTGCGTTTCTGTCAGCCTGTCTCCCAGTGACTGGCTCGCTGCTTCTCTCCCTCTCTCTCCTCTGTCTCTCTCAGTCTCTGTCTGTCTCTCTCGCTCTTTTTCTTCTCTTTGTCTCTCTCAGTCTCTATCACTCTCTCTCGCTCTTTTTCTTCTCTTTGTCTCTCTCAGTCTCTGTCTGTCTCTCTTGCTCTTTTTCTTCTCTTTGTCTCTCTCAGTCTCTGTCACTCTCTATCACTCTCTCTCCTCTGTGTCTCATAGTCTCTGTCTCTCACACTGTCTCTCACTCTCTCCTCTGTCTCTCTCTCTCTCCTCTGTCTCTCAAAGTCCTGTCTCTCTCGCTCTCTTTCTTCTCATTGTCTCTCTCAGTCTCTGTCTATCACTCTCTCTTCTCTGTCTCTCTCAGTCTCTGTCTATCACTCTCTCCTCTGTCTCTCTTAGTCTCTGTCTGTCTCTCTCGCCTTTTTCTTCTCTTTGTCTCTCTCAGTCTCTGTCTATCACTCTCTCTCTCTGTCTCTCTCAGTCTCTGTCTTCACCTTCTCTGTCCTCTCTCAGTCTCTCTGTCTCTCTCGCTCTTTCTCTCTTTGTCTCCTCAGTCCTACCTCTCTCTGTTCTCTCAAGTCTCTGTCTCTCTACCTGTGCCTCTCTCTTCTCTCCTCTGTCTCTCTCAGTCTCTGTCTCTCACTCTCTCTCCTCTGTCTCTCAAAGTCTCTGTCTCTCTCCGCCCTCTTTCTTCTCTTTGTCTCTCTCAGTCTCTGTCTATCACTGTCTCTCCTCTGTCTCTCTCATTCTCTGTCTATCACTGTCTCTCCTCTGTCTCTCTCAGTCTCAGTCTATCACTCTCTCCTCTATCTCTCTCAGTCTCTGTCTGTCTCTCTCGCTCTTTTTCTTCTCTTTGTCTCTCTCAGTCTCTATCACTCTCTCTCCTCTGTCTCTCATAGTCTCTCTCTCTCACACTGTGTCTCTCACTCTCTCTCCTCTGTCTCTCATAGTCTCTGTCTCTCACACTCTGTCTCTCACTTTCTCTCTCCTCTGTCTCTCAAAGTCTCTGTCTCTCACTCTCTCTCCTCTGTCTCTCTCAGTCTCTGTCTCTCACTGTCTCTCCTCTGTCTCTCTCAGTCTCTCTCCTCTCCTCTGTCTCTCTCAGTCTCTCTCCTCTGTCTCTCTCAGTCTCTCTCCTCTGACTCTCTCAGTCTCTGTCTGTCTCTCTCGCCCTCATTCTTCTCCATGTCTCTCTCAGTCTCTGTCTCTTACTCGGTCTCTCTCCTCTGTCTCTCACAGTCTCTGTCTCTTTCTTTCTCCTTGTCTCTCTCAATCTCTGTCTGTCTCTCCCGCTGTCTTTCTTCAGTTTGTCTCTCTCAGTCTCTGTCTCTCAGTCTCTCTCTCCACTGTCTCTCTCAGTCTCTGTCTGTCTCTCCCGCTCTCTTTCTTCTGTTTGTCTCTCAGTCTCTGTCTCATACTCTCTCTCCCCTCTGTCTCTCTCATTCTCTTTGTCTCGCTTTCTTTTGTTTGTCTCTTTCAGTCTCTGTCTCTTTCTCTCTCCTCTGTCTCTCAGTCTCTCTCTGTCTCTCGCTGTCTTTCTTTTGTTTGTCTCTCTCAGCCTCTGTCTCTCACTCTCTCTCCCCTCTGTCTCTCTCACTCTCTCTTTCCTCTGTTTCTCTCACTCACTGTCTCTGCCTGTCTCTCTCGCTCTCTTTCTTCCGTTTACCTCTCTCGATCTCTGTGCATGTCTGCCTGTCTGTCCATTATTTATCTCATGTTCATCTCTCTGTCTGCACCACACCCTCGCCCCAGACACATTTCTTCTCTCTCTTCCTCTCTCTCCAACTCCCTCTCCAACTCTCTGTGTGTCTGTCAGTTTGTTTGTATGTCTCTTTCTGTCTCTCTCTGGGTTTTTTTCTCCATCTGCCTCTGCGTCTCACTCACTGTCTGTAAGTCACTTTCCTTTTCTGTCTGCCCCCACCCCACACCCCCCACACCCCCACCCCACACACCCCACACCCCCCCCCCCACCCCCCGCCGGGTCTCTGTCTATGGTACCCAGAGACTTAGTTCAAATTCAGAGGCGTTAAAAGTGATATGTGCCAAGTCCACGGTGTCTCTGCTATCCCAGTAAATGTCACGACCGTACGCCGGTAGACCCACCAGTGCATGTTCTGCTTGCTGTTTGCAGATCAACAGCATCAAGTACGCCGGGTTCCAAGTGGGCTACATTATATGGAGTGAGTCACTGACTTGATGTTTTGCTATTGTCTGTGAGGTGCGTTGTCTGATGTATTGCGGACAAACAGTCAGAGCTCAGGAGTTGTGTGAAAGTCGAGGTGGACGTTCCTGGCCTCCCTCCGCCCCCGCCCCCACCCCCACCCCCCACCCGCCCCAAATAAACCTGCGGTTTCTGTGGACGTAAAGCAACACTTCAACCAACAGGACAAACAATGAACAGCGTAGTTTTCTGAAGCGGATGGATAACAAGGGGCACTAGCTGTGTTCTGCGTCACTGAGCACGGCAGTCACACACCTGGCTGGTCCTGCCCTGTTAGGAGAGACCGAGACGGCAGCAGTTTCACGTGGCACCAGCCATGTAACAACCAAACAGCCCTGTATGTACACCACTTCGGTGGATGTTAAAAACAAACGCGCTGTCAAACTGAACGGGTTAGGCAGGGCTCCATTTCTTTTCCATCACTGTCAGCTGCCGAGGGATCTTTTACACACGGCGTTGGGTTACGATTTAAGTTACGATTTAAGTCTTTGTTCTGTGTTGCCCATGAATAATTGGTCATTTGGCTGCTTCACTGATTCACTGACTCCTTTATTCATTCGTTAGAAATAAAAGCAGCTATGACTGACACCCCCACTCCCATTGTCAAGCTGGAGGTTGATCGCTTTAATATAGCGTGAGCCGGTTTGGCCTAGCGGTAAGGCGTTAGGCTGGTAAGCAGAGGGACCTCGGTTCGAATCTGCTTCGGCTCTCCTTTCTCTTCAAAAGTTGTGGCCTGTGGATACTGTCTTGTGATTTTGTCCCTCACAATTAATGAAACATTAAAATGGCTCTCATCGCTGCCCATCTTAATGCAGGAGTCATTCTGATGGTGACGGTGCAGCGATAGGTATATAATCTTATCCCTCCACCTCCATATCCCTTTCCCCCTTCTCCCCGTCCCTAATAAGCCTTATGGTGTCTGTGGACGTTAAGCACCATGTTTATATACTTACTTTAACATAGCTCTGTTCTCCACTCTGGAGCAGACCCACTTCGCTCATTCCGTGTTCCAACTGTTTGCAGGTTACATGCTTCAGTTCGTCATCCTGACCCTGATATCGTGCATCCTTGCTCTGGCCATCCTCCTGATCATTAACAGTTTCACCGACTGGATCCTCTGGCTTGTACAGCTGCTGTGGTGAGTTGATGGAGTCATGCTGGTCTGTACACTCGGCCCCTCATATTCGTGCGCCCCCCTCCCCCCTCCCCCCGCACCCCCTCCCCCGCTCTCCACCAAGCCATCTGGAAGAGTATGAGGGGCTGATGGTGGTCGACATAGCTCAGTGACGGAACGCCGGACTCGTGATCGAAAGGGATCATGGGTTCGATCCCCGGCAGGAGCAGTTGGATAATTTCCTTCTCGAAAGTCAGTTTTTAGTGCTGACTCGTACTTCGGTATCCGTCCCACCCCCGTGCTGCCGCAGAAGCACACGAAATAACCGGCCGGGCCATTTTGCCAGAAATAACCGGCCGGGCCATTTTGCCAGAAATAACCGGCCGGGCCATTTTGCCAGAAGTGCAAGTGGCATGTTACAGAAATATGCATACACCCTTGACCGTACAAAGTCGGACTGGGATGACTGTTCTGCTGTCCAGGCTTAGTGTGGGGACGGAACTCGTCAGGGAATGCTCGTCAGTCCACAGCCGTCTCAGCTCGCTGTCCCACGTGAGATTGAGCCTGTGTACTACTGTGTGGTGACGTATTGCTGTCTTTCACGGTAGCACTGTGTGATAACGTATCACTGTGTCTCAGAGTACCACTGTGTACTCTGTGTGTACCACTGTGTATGATGACTGTATGACCGTATGAAGTGTGATGTTGATTTAGTCACGTGCATGCTGCAGGCCTATCGTCCTGACCGCTGTCATCGTGGCTGTGACGCAGATCGTGTTGGCCAGATTCGTCTTCTTGCAGGAGAACGGCCAGTACCTGGCACTCAACAACAGGTTGGTCCGTCTGTGCTTGTGTCTGTGCTTGTGTCTGTGTCTGTGCTTGTGTCTGTGTCTGTGTTTGTATCTGTGTCTGTGCTTGTGTCTGTCTCTGCTTGTCTTTCTGCTTGTGCCTCTTTCTCTTTCTGCGCTGTCTGTGCTTGTGTCTGTGCTTGTGTCTGTGTCTGTGCTTGTGTCTGTCTCTGCTTATCTTTCTGCTTGTGTCTCTTTCTCTTTCTGCGCCGTCTGTGCTTGTGTCTGTGTCTGTGCTTGTGTCTGTCTCTGCTTGTCTTTTTGCTGGTGTCTCTTTCTCTTTCTGCGCCTGTGCCTCTGTGTCTGTGCCTCGTTATTTTTCTGTGTATGTGCCTCTCTCAGTATTTGTGTGCACGTTTGTGCTGCCCCTATCTGCGCCTTTGTGTTTGTGTGGGTGTCTGGCTGTGCGTCTGTCTGTGCTACTGTCTGTATCTTGCTGTGTCTTGAGTGTGTGTGTGTGTGTGTGTGTGTGTGTGTGTGTGTGTGTGTGTGTGTGTGTGTGTGTGTGTGTGTGTGTGGTGTGTGTGTGTGTGTGTGTGTATCTGCGTCTTGGTGTCTGTGTCTGTAGCAGTGCCAGTGCAGTCGTAGCCACGGTCGTGTTGTTTTCCATTGCAGGAGTCTGTACTTCAACTTCGCCTACTTCATGTTTTTCTACAACATTTTCCTGGGCCTGGTGTCCTGCTTGCTGCGCATCCTGAAGGCCATGTTCGTGGGCATCGTCTTCCTCAGCCGTCTGGACAACAGCACCCTGCCGCGGCGATTCGAGTTCATTGACCCGGGTAGGTCTGGTGATCGGGTAGGTAGGTCTGGTGAATCGGATAGGCAGGTCTGGTCAATCGGGTAGGTAGCTCTTGTGACCCGAGTAGGTCTGGTGAATCGGGTAGGCAGGTCTTGTTACCCGGGTAGGTCTGGTGAATCGGGTAGGAAGGACTTGTTACCCGGGTAGGTCTGGTGAATCGGGTAGGAAGGTCTTGTTACCCGAGTAGGTCTGGTGAATCGGGTAGGTAGGTCTTGCTACCCGGGTAGGTCTGGTGAATCGGGTAGGCAGGTCTTGTGACCCGGCTGGGCCTGGTGAATCGGGTAGGCAGGTCTTGCTGCTCGGGTAGGTCTGGTGAATCGGGTAGGTGAATTGGGTAGGCAGGTCTTGTGACCCGGGTAGGTCTGTTGAATCGGGTAGACATGTCTTGTGACCCGGGTAGGTCTGGTGAATCGGATAGGCAGGTCTTGTGACCCGGGTAGGTCTGGTGAATCGGGTAGGCAGGTCTTGTGACCCGGGTAGGTCTGGTGGATCGGGTAGGCAGGTCTTGTGACCCGGGTAGGTCTGACGACCCGAACAGATAGATCTAGGAGCCGGGTAGGTATTGTGACTTCTTTGAACTGGTGGCTCTTGTGACCCGCCTTGGGTAAGTCTTGTGATCTGGTTAGATCTTGTCACCCGCATAGAGCCTGTGACGTGGATGGGTCTAGTGACCCGGGTACGTCTTGTGATGCGGGTGTATATATCTATAGGTCTTTTGACCCGAGTAGGTCTTGTAATAAGTGTAGCGAACTGGGTGTGTCTTATGCAATTCGGGTGGGTCTTGTGACCCAGGTAGGCCTTGTCCTGTGACTGTCAAACTGCCTTTTGTGTGGAATTA
Organism: Alviniconcha marisindica; assembly: GCA_018857735.1. Lineage (NCBI taxonomy): Eukaryota > Metazoa > Mollusca > Gastropoda > Provannidae > Alviniconcha > Alviniconcha marisindica. The sequence goes on along the minus strand of JABMCL010001379.1, from coordinate 176,073 downwards.
TGTAGGCCTTGTCCTGTGACTGTCAAACTGCCTTTTGTGTGGAATTATGTAGGCCTTGTCCTGTGACTGTCAAACTGCCTTTTGTGTGGAATTATGTAGGCCTTGTCATCTGTCAAACTGCCTTTTGTGTGGAATTATGTAGGCCTTGTCTTGTGACTGTCAGACTGCCTTTTGTGTGGAATTATGTAGGCCTTGTCCTGTGACTGTCAAACTGCCTTTTGTGTGGAATTATGTAGGCCTCGTCATCTGTCAAACTGCTTTTGTGTGGAATTATGTAGGCCTTGTCTTGTGAACAAGCAGGTTGCATAATTGCATAAGTTTGACAAACTGCCTTTTGTCTGGAATTATGTAGGCCATGTCCTGTGACTGTCAAACTGCCTTTTGTGTGGAATTATGTAGGGCTTGTCCTGTGACTGTCAAACTGCCTTTTGTGTGGAATTATGTAGGCCTTGTCTTGTGACTGTCAAACTGCCTTTTGTGTGGAATTATGTAGGCCTGTACGATGCAAGTCAATCTGCCTTTTGTGTGGAATTATGTAGGCCTGTACGATGCAAGTCAATCTGCCTTTTGTGTGGAATTATGTAGGCCTGTACGATGCAAGTCAATTTTTGTGTGTGTGGAATTATGTAGGTCTGTACGATGCAAGTCAATCTGCCTTTTGTGAGGAATTATGTAGGCCTGTACGATGCAAGTCAATCTGCCTTTTGTGTGGAATTATGTAGGCCTGTACGATGAAAGTCAATCTGCCTTTTGTATGGAATTATGTAGGCCTGTACGATGCAAGTCAATCTGCCTTTTGTCTGGAATTATATAGGCCTGTACGATGCAAATCGGAGTCTTTAATGCACAGAGCCGTCATGCTTTCCAAGCTCGGCTTGGCTGCTGTGGCAACCTGCTTGACTTGCACAAGGCCTGCTGTGGCAACCTGCTTGACTTGCACAAGGACTGCTGTGGCAACCTGCTTGACTTGCACAAGGAATGCTAAAAGCCTGCTGTGGCAGCCTGCTTGACTTGCACAAGGCCTGCTGTGGCAACCTGCTTGACTTGCACAAGGCCTGCTGTGGCAACCTGCTTGACTTGCACAAGGAATGCTAAAAGCCTGCTGTGGCAGCCTGCTTGACTTGCACAAGGCCTGCTGTGGCAACCTGCTTGACTTGCACAAGGCCTGCTGTGGCAACCTGCTTGACTTGCACAAGGCTGTGTGGCACCTGCTTGACTTGCACAAGACTGCTGTGCAACCTGCTTGACTTGCACAAGGAATGCTAAAAGCCTGCTGTGGCAGCCTGCTTGACTTGCACAAGGCCTGCTGTGGCAACCTGCTTGACTTGCACAAGGCCTGCTGTGGCAACCTGCTTGACTTGCACAAGGACTGCTGTGGCAACCTGCTTGACCTGCACAAGGACTGCTGTGGCAACCTGCTTGACTTGCACAAGGACTGCTGTGGCAACCTGCTCTGTGGTTAGAGCGCCGGACTCGTGATTGAAAGGTCGCGGGTTCGAATCCCCGCAGGAGCGGCGGGACAATTTTCTTCTCCGGGGTAAACTTTCCGTGCTGACTCTTATTTCGGTATCCGTTCCACCCCCGTGTTACCGCAGTAGCACGTAAAAGATCCCGGTCATTCTGCCAGAAGTACAGGTGGCAGGTTACAGCTAAACACGCATACACTTTACGTACGTAACTTTGCATGAAGTGACATGGTCCATGGTTGTATGGTGTACACAGAACGGCAGCAGTTTTATGTGGCACCAACCATGCCAGCGCTGTAAGCACCACTTCGGTGGATATTTAAAAACGCGCTATAGAAACACATGCGAGCGCAGTGAGTCTGCTCGAGAGCGGAGAATAGCGCTGTATAAAAGCAGTCATCATGCATCAATCATCAGCCTGCTTGACTTGCACAAGGCCTGCTGTGGCACTCATCGGTCGCTTCCGCCTTTCGTGTGACGCCCAAGAGAGGTTGCTTACAGAGACTCGTGGCGATTTGCTTTGACGACGATGTCAAGGATGGTGGAAATAATGTTGATAACGGCATGATGATGATGATGGTGGTGGTGGTGGTGGTGGTGGTGGTGGTGGTGATGATGATGATGATAATGATGATGATGATGGTGATTTACAGGTTTCAAGGCCTACGTGGGCTACATGCAGATGGAGGCTGCCCACACCCACCCCGTGCTGGTCGTCTTCACGCGCCTGATGTTGCTGGGCCTTCAGAAGAAGCGGGAGAGACTACAGACCAGGGTGGGCAGCCAGGCACTGAACGGTGCCCAGCAGATGGAGATGGTGAAAAGAGAGGAAGACGTCAAGATAAGCAGTAAGTAGTGGGAAGTAGGCGGTGTGATGACCACCTGACGGAGTCATCGCGCTCTCATTCCTCCACGTCCAACACTATTGCCTTTTTGTTTTCCCGCCAAGACCCCCCCCCCCCCCCCCGGGGGAGGTGGGGGGGGGGGGGGGGGGGGGCGACAATTTGACACTTCCCGCCCCCCCCCCCCTCTCATGTCTTCTCAGTCATGAACTTTTTTTTTAAAGCTCTAGAGGAGACTATATCTATTTAATTATAAATATGTATATAATTGTGTGTGTGCGTGCGTGCGTGCGTGCGTGCGTGCGTGTGTGTGTGTGTGTGTGACGTGCATGAATGATCTGTTTCTCTGTTTTCCTGCTTGCGAGCTACTTGCCTGTGGCTGCCTGTACGGCTTGGTTCAGTCTGTGCATTGGACGTATCATGTTCAGCGCTTTTCGTTGTCTTGTGTTGCAGTCTGCTGAGGGAAAGCACAAAGGGGCACACAGTCTTTGGCACTGACAGTGTAGGCTGCTTCCTAATGCGGTGGCGGTCTGGCGTGTAATTCAGAGAAAACCCATATATAACACGCGTACAGTGGCTGTACTTCTATACTTCTTATCGCAGTGAAGGGCTCTGCTGGAGACTTGTCATCGGCTACAACCAACCTGTGACACACTCAGTGTCTGCACTGTCTGTTGCAGTGAAGGGGCGTGTTTGTTGCAGTGAAGGGGCGTGTTTGTTGCAGTGAAGGAGTGTTTGTTGCAGTGAAGGAGTCTGTTTGATGCAGTGAAGGGGTGTGTAGTGAAGGGGTGTGTTTGTTGCAGTGAAGGGGTGTGTTTGTTGCAGTGAAGGAGTGCCTTTGTTGCAGTGAAGGGGTCTGCAGCGAAGGGGTGTGCTTGTTGCAGTGAAGGGGTGTGTTTGTTGCAGTGAAGGGGTGTGTTTGTTGCAGTGAAGGGGTGTATTTGTTGCAGTAAAGGGGTGTGATTGTTGCAGTAAAGGGGTGTGATTGTTGCAGTGAAGGGGTGTGTTTGTTGCAGTGAAGGGGTGTGATTGTTGCAGTGAAGGGGTCAGTTTGTAGCAATGAAGGGGCGTGTTTGTTGCAGTGAAGGGGTGTGTTTGTTGCAATGGAAGGGTGCGTTTGTTGCGGTGAAGAGGTGTGTTTGTTGCAGTGAAGTGGTGTATTTGTTGCAGTGAAGTGGTGCGTTAGCTGCAGTGACGGGGTGTGTTTGTTGCAGGAAAGGGTTCTGTTAGTTGCAGTGAAGGGGTCTGTCTGTTACGGTGAAAGGGTCGTGTGTCTGTTACAGTGAAGGGGTCTGTCTGTTACAGTGAAGGGGTCTGTCTGTTACAGTGAAGGGGTCTGATGGAGACCTGTACCTCAGTGAGCAGCAATACCGAAGGAGCGTGGCGGCCCGCTTCAACTGGCACGTGATGTACACCCTGCTGCACAACCCCGACATCCGGGTGACTCGCAAGGGCTACGTGCAGATGCTGCGTCAGGCTAGACTGCTGGGCGTTCACATCCCTGTCTCCGACCGACAGGCTGACATCAACATGGACATGCTCCAGCAGAACATCGCCGACGCCAAAGAAAAAATGAACCCGTCGTCCAAAAAGAAAGAGGTCGACATCTACGTCGTAGGAGAAGACAATAAATTAGTGGATAATGATCTGAACGAGGTTGTAGCTGTGGGAGGCGGAGGAAACAAATTAGAGGAAGGAGACGCCTCCTCTCAAAACACCGACATGTATGACGTGGAGGGCGGAGAGAACGAGGGGAAGGGAGACCACTCTCCAAGAAGCAGGGAAGGGGAGGGAAGAGAGGCCAGCCAGTTACTGGAGCCTAGCAGTGCGAGAGACCTGCCTGGTACTCCCGTCCACATCACGTCCATCCAACTGTGAACACTGTGCCACGGGACTTTGCACAGACAATGTACCACGTTTTGGATGAACTATGTGCGTGCGTGCGTGTGTGTGTGTGTGTGTGTGTGTGTGTGTGTGTGTGTGTGCGTGCGTGCGTGCGTGCGTGTATGTGTGTGTGTGTGTGTGTGTGTGTGTGTGTGTTGCGCGCGCGTGCGTGTGAGTGTGTGTGTGTGTTTCTTTTTTCTTTTGTGTGTGTGTGTGTGTGTGTGTGTGTGTGTGTGTGTGTGTGTGTGTGTGGGCGCGCGCGCGCGCGCGCGCGCACGCAATGGGAATTACCGTGTTAGTGATTATTATGTTTAGCTTTGACTTTTTTTGAATTTTTACTAAGTGCACTTGCTGGCTGTTCGTTTTGTTTTGACTTTGACTCAGTGTAAAAACGAACACACAAGTCATATGCTTTTATTCCATGCGCATAATTCGCTATGTACTTACACTTGCTGTTTACTGGCGCCTTGAAATAAAACACTGAAGATTTAGCCAGACCTTGCACACACACATACCTATAACGAAAATTGAGTCTTGAAACAATGAAAATCGCCGCGGAAAATAAAAGCGCATTTCAGAATCATAATGAACTGTCCTTGTCCAAAATAGACCCATGTTACCCCCAAACCCTTTCTTTTTTCATTCAAAGTATAACTTGCCATGAGAAGAAAATGATAACAACGATATGTGCTTGTGTAGAATGATTTGTTTTTTAATACTGATTTTGACGCTGGTCTGTGCTGTGTGTGTGTATGTGTGTGTGTGTGTGTGTGTGTGTGTGTGTGTGTGTGTGTGTGTTTGTGTGTGTGATTGTGTGTGTGTGGGTGTGTGTGGAGAGAGAGGAAGAGAGAGAGAGAGAGAGAGAGAGAGAGAGAGAGAGAGGCGGCGTGCGTGTGGGTGAGAGAGAGAGTGTAAGCGTGCTGTGTGTGTGTGTGTGTGTGTTGTGTGTGTGTGCTGAGAGAGAGAGAGAGAGAGAGAGAGAGAGAGAGAGAGAGAGAGAGAGAGAGAGAGAGAGAGAGCGTGTGTGTGTGTGCGTGTGTGTGTGCGTGTGTGTGTGTGTGTACGTGTGCGCGCCCTCTACAGGGAAGTATCTTGCCACGTGACAGCCTCTCTTGTCACCTTTTCACATTTCGGAGAGTACTTCTTTTCTCGCCGAGTCCTAGTGGTGCAAGAAAACTGTGTAAAGAACATGTTGACATTGTACACGGCTGATATTGTATACGGTTGATATTGTACACGGTTGATATTGTACAGTTATGAATCATAATATGTTACATGGCGTAGGAATGCTAAACGTTTAATTCGTTTACTGTTTACGATTACGCACAAAACTATTCCCCACGCACAGAATTGTTTGCGAAATGTGTAGACAGCTTCCCCTTGAAAGGAAGACGTGAATGTCTGAAGACAACCCCCCCCCCCCCCCCCCCCCCCATCCTCCCTCTTTCTGGAATCTCAGGGCTCTCCTCACACTCCGAGCATCGCTTTCCGACACCTTCCTCCAAACTCTGCCAGATTTAGTTACGCCACTGAAGGGGCACTCTTTATCTCCGCGCAGCTGTCCAGCGACGCGGTCAGCGCCCTCCGAGTGGTTTGGGTACTGTGACTGTGGAAGCAGCCTAGCGCCCAAGCTCGCACGTAAACATGAGACGCATCCACCCCGGGCAAAAAAAGAAAAGAAAAACAGTTCCGTCTTGATTCAAACGATTGTGGTTTTATTTGTGCTGGTGTAAACTTTGCTGGCGGCTGTAAATGACACGCCTTGTTTATTGAGTTGTTTGTAACAAACTTACTACTGTTTTTTCGGCACCAACGAAAATCTTCGCTAGCTGACAGTTTTCTGGAACCTATGACGTAACTAAATACGGCAGTGGTTGAAGGAAGATGTCGTAATTCAGTGCTTGGAGTTTGGGCTCTCCTTTGACTCCTCTTTCCTATCTCCTCCCTCGTTTCTCTGCCTAGTCCTCTTGCTCTTCCTGCCTGGTCTTTTCTTCTTCTTCTTCTTCTGCTAATGGTCCATTCTCCTGACTTTTCTTTCCAGAAAATTCTCAAACGTTTTTAGTTAAAGATTTTTTTTTTTTTTTTTTATGGCTCTTGTTGAGCATCTAGGAAATAATAGCTGGTGGTTAGTATTGCAGCTTGCGTTGCTGCCATGTAGTACTGGTATTTGCCATTATGTATTCATATAAAAAAAAACTTTTAATTATTGTTTCTGTCCATTCCTTTTATATTCTCTCTCTCTCTCTCTATCTCTCTCTCTCTATATATATATATATATATATATATATATATATATATATATATCGATAAATTAGCCGAAATGGTCGACAATACCGGCCATAGGTGCTCTTTTTAAGAGAGGTAATATTGGAGTGTCTAACTCTTCGAAAATTTGTGTTTGATGTTTCTGTATGTATGGTTTGTTTTATGTTTGTGTAGGGACTAGTTTTGTGGACTGACTTCAGAAAGTAGAATTTTGAAATGTGCATTTGCTTATAACAGAAATTGATTGTCTTGATGTGACCCTGTTTTTTTGAGATGACGTTAAAATCCAGTTACCAACTTCTTGTGCTCTCTCATTCGTTTTATCCCCCCCCCCCCCCCCCCCCCCCCCCCCCCCCCCCCCCCCTCTGCTGTGTGTGTGTGTGTGTGTGTGTTCACTGGCGTTAACTAGCGCACTCACTGATATGTATATGTTCACGTGTGCGTGCGTACGTGTGTGGGTGGGTGTGTTTGCTTGCGTGCGTATGCGATTGTGTGTTCAGTGTTCACAGACTCAAACACGTATTCCCATAACAATATATTGAAACAGTAGTTATAATACAGAAATAGAGATCAAAATGCTTGTGTGGTTCAAGTAGAGACCATCTCTCTCTCTCTCTCTCTCTCTCTCTCTCTCTCTCTCTCTCTCTCTCTCTCCACACACACACACACACACACACACAATCACTACACACACACACATCACTACATACACACACACATCACTACACACACACACACACACACACACACACACACACACACACACACACACACACACACACAACACACATACACACACAACACACACCACACACACACACACACACACACACCACACACACACACACACTCACTACATACACACACAAACACACACACAACACAACACATCACTACACAGATAAACACACACACACACACACACACACACACACACACACACACACACACACACAACAACACAACAACACACACACACACACACACACACACACACACACACACACACATCACACAACAACACACACACATCACTACACACACACAACACACACACACACACACACACACACACACACACACACCACACACACACACACACACACACACACACACACACACACACACGCACACACACGACCCTCTGCCCAAACCCTCGGCGGCCAGCGGTTTTACACCTACCGGCATCACAGGTCACACAACCCTGAGTTCACCAGTGATGACAAAAGCTCCCCAGCAAACGAAGCCGTCGTTGACTGCACGGATGTAGCAGTGACTGTAGAAGACCTCAGAGTGCACGATTTCCGTCAGACTTTGTAGTGGCAGCCACTCAAAGGCGGAAAATTCTCTAATAGTTTTCGGGATGCACGTGCACTAGTGTGAGTGTGCCGCTGTCCACTACTACCGAGCGCTAGTCAGCATGGCGTCCACGGCGCAGGCAGGGACGTGGAAACAGAACCGCCAACTCGCCAACACATCAAATCCGTCTGGGACAAAGGTTCGTCGTCTGGTACCCTAGTCTTCTTTTTTTCAGTATGCCAAGTTCACTGAACATGTCCTCTGCAGCCATTTTTCAGTATGCCAAGTTCACTGAACATCAGTGTCCTCTGCAGCCATTTTTCAGTATGCCAAGTTCACTGAACATGTCATCTGAAGCATTTTCCCTCCTCAGTATGCCAAGTTCACTGAACATGTCCTCTGCAGCATTTGTTTTCTTCAGTATGCCAAGTTCACTGAACATGTACTCTGCAGCCATTTTTCAGTATGCCAAGTTCATTGAACATGTCCTCTGCAGCAGTTCTTTTCCAGTATGTCAAGTTCACTGAACATGTCCTCTGCAGCATTTTTTCTCAGTATGCCAAGTTCACTGAACATGTCCTCTGCAGCCATTTTCACTATGCCAAGTTCACTGAACATATCCTCTGCAGCATTTTCTTTCAGTATGCCAAGTTCACTGAACATGTTCCCTGCAGCCATTTTTCAGTATGCCAAGTTCACTGAACATGTCCTCTGCAGCCTTTTTCACTATGCCAAGTTCACTAACATGTCCTCTGCAGCATTTATTTTTCTCTTCAGTATGCCAAGTTCACTGAACATGTCCTCTGCAGCCTTTTTCACTATGCCATGTTCACTGAACATGTCCTCAGCAGCGATTTTCAGTATGCCAAGTTCACTGAACATGTCCTTTGCAGCCATTTTTCAATATGCCAAGCTCACTGTACAAATTCACTGCAGCCTTGACTTTAAAAACAGTCTACTCTTTGTCATGCACTTTCCCTAGCCAGTCCTTCAGAATGCCTTAGCAAAACAAAAAAAGCACACACAAAAAGAAAAAGAAAAAAAAAGCGGCGGGTTGTCGGCTGTAGAGAGTTACTAATCCCTCGGGAGGCTCGGGGAATTGTCGCCCCTGTGTATCTGTCGCCATTGGCACGAGAGGGTCAGATGGGCGATGGAGAGGCCTAGCTCTCACTCTCTCTCTCTCGCTCACACACGCACACGCACACACACACACACACAGAGTCACTCACTCACACACACACACACACACACACACACACACACACACACACACACACACACACACACGCACAAACACACACCACCAACAACAACAACAAATAGGGGGGGCGGGAATTATTGATCAATAATCCCGGCAGTTGAGGAAGTGGCCACACTCAGTATGTATTAGCAGGATTTTATCTCCCGACAGATGGATTTGTTATCATGATGGGAGCACGCAAGTGAAAGAGGAACATTTCAACCACGCACGGCACTAGCCAGCTGTTGCAATCTTCAGCTGACGCAATAGTTAAAATAGTTGGCGGTTTCATGCTTTGCTCGTGTACTCTGCCCTGATCAGCACAGGCTACCTAGAGACAGTCGGTCTGTCCGTGTCCAAGACAACGCCCAGTACTACTCTATGAATAAACATCAAAATATATGCAGATTACGCTGCCCTGATCATCACAGACAGTCGGTCTGTCCGTGTCCAAGACAACGCCCAGTACTACTCTATGAATGAACGTCAAAATATATGCATAAAATAATGTAAACAACTGACGATATCGAAAACGCCACACAAGTGAATGTCGTAAACATTCACACTCGTATGTTAATGGGTCGTTAATAAAAATGGAGCAAGAATGCAGCTGGACCGGCCGGCCATAAATCAAAGACAACATCCGCACGATGGGGTATATTTCAGTCAGTGAGTAATAACAATACTATCTGCCGTGCTGTTTCTCCTGTTGGAGCACATAGCCCGTCAGGCTACACGAGAGTAGTAACAAGGAATCAAACAGTAATTTCTTTGAAAGCATTAAGATAAAAAAATCAATAAAAAAAATCAGAGGAAGAGGTTGAAGAGATGAGCTCTGAGATGTGATTTAAAGGATGAAGGGTGTTAGATGGCCTGACTTCTGAAGGGAGAGTGTTTCAGACACAGTGCAGCATTCCGACAGACGGTGCAGCACTGTGACAGACGGTGCAGCATTCTGACAGTCGGTGCAGCATTCTGACAGACGGTGACAGACGGTGCAGCATTCAGACAGACGGTGCAGCATTCTGACTGACGGTGCAGCATTTAGACAGACGGTGACAGACAGTGCAGCATTCTGACAGACGGTGCAGCATTGTGACAGACGGTGCAGCATTCTGACTGACGGTGCAGCATTTAGACAGACGGCAGATGGTGACAGACGGTGCAGCATTAACATGACAGACGGTGCAGCATTCTACGCACAGGACGGTGACATTCAGCACGGTGCAGCATTAGACAATGACAGACGGTGCAGCATTTAGACAGATCAGCGTGCAGCATTTAGACAGACGGTGTACAGCGATTCTGACAGACGGTGCAGCATTGTAGACAGACGGTGACAGACTAATTCAGACAGGGAGTGACAGACGGTGCAGCATTCTAAAGGTGACAGACGGTGAGATCAGACACTGACTTTGACAGACGGTCAGCATTCAGACAGACGGTGCAGCATTGACAGACGGTGCAGCATTTAGACAGACGGTGCAGACAGTTGACAGACGGTGAGATTTGACAGACGGTGCACATTTGACAGCGGTGACAGACGGTGCAGCATTCGACAGACGGTTGCAGCATTCTGACAGACGGTGCAGCATTTAGATAGCAAGACGACGTGCAGCTGACAGACGGTGCAGCATTTAGACAGACGGTGCAGCACTGTGACTAGACGGTGCAGCATTAGACAGACGGTGCAGCATTCTGACAGACGGTGCAGCATTCTGACAGACGGTGCAGCATTTAGACAGGACAGAGTGAGCATTTGACAGGGTGCATGACAGTCAGTTTGACAGACGGTGCAGCACTACAGACGTGCAGCATTTGACAGCGGTGCACATCTGACAGACGGTGCAGCATTAGACAGACGGTGCACACGTGACAGACGGTCAGCATTCAGACAGACGGTGCAGCATTCGACAGACGTGCACATTTAGACAGACGGTGACAGACGGTGCACATTAGACAGACGGTGCAGACGGTGCAGCATTCGACAGACGGTGCAGCATTCGACAGACGGTGCATTTGCAGACGGTATCAGACGGTGCAGCATTCGACGACTGACATGACGGTGCAGCATTCAGACAGACGGTGCGGCATTGTGACAGACGGTGCAGCACTGTGACAGACGGTGCGATTCGACAGAGGTGCAGATTGACAGACGGTGCAGCAGACAGACGGTGCGCATTGACAGACGGTCAGCACTGTGACAGACGGTGCAGCATTCAGACAGACGGTGCAGCATTGTGACAGACGGTGCAGCATTGTGACAGACGGTGCAGCATTCTGACAGACGGTGCAGCATTTAGACAGACGGTGCAGCATTCAGACAGACGGTGCAGCACTGTGACAGACGGTGCAGCATTCAGACAGACGGTGCAGCATTCTGACAGACGATGAGCTGAGGCGGTTGTGGCAGAGGGCCAGTCCGCCCATTCCATGGACCCGTATATCGATGGAGATATCGGTCCATGGCCCATTCCCTCGGCTCACAGCCCTCGGCGCCGGTGGCTCGTGAAACCAGCCCTCGTGGGTCACTTTCTCTTGGGCCTATTCAGTACTACTGCCGGGAGTGTCATCGAACACCTCTCCAGTCGCCTTCAACAGCATCCCGTCTAGACCGCATGGCCTGCTCCTCTCTGCAGTCACCGATTCTTACTGCCACTGTTGCTGTCACTTCTTTGAACTCTTCCTTGAAAGCCTTTCTTTCAAAAGCCTTTTCCATTGCCTTGAGAACGTGTGTGTGTGTGTGTGTGTGTGTGTGTGTGTGTGTGTGCGTGCGTGTGTGTGGTGTGTGGTGTGATGTGTGAGTGCGTGCTGTGTGTGAGTGTGTGTGTGTGTGTGTGTGTGTGTGTGTGTGTGTGAAGTGTGTGTGATGTGTGTGTGTGCGAGTGTGTGTGTGTGTGTGAGTGTGTGTGTGTGTGTGTGTAGTGGTGCGTGCGAGGTGGTGTGTGTGTGTGGTGTGTGCGTGCGGGTGGTGGTGCGTGCATGTGTGTGTGCACGTGCGTGCGTGCGTGCGTGCGTGTGTGTGTGGTGTGTGTGTTGTGTGGAGTGGTGGTGTGTGGGTGTGTGTGTGTGTGTGTGTGGTGTGTGTGTGTGTGTGTGGTGGTGGTGGTGTGGTGTGTGTGTGTGTGTGTGTGTGTGTGGTGTGTGGTGTGTGTGTGTGTGTGTGGTGTGTGGTGTGTGTGTGGTGTGTGAGTGGTGCGTGCGTGTGTGGTGGTGCGTGCGTGCGATGTGTGTGTGTGTGTGGTGTGGTGGTGGTGTGTGGTGTGTGCTTCTTGTGTCGTGTGCATCGTGCAGTGAGTGTGTGCCTTCTTTTTTCTTTTGTGCACACCGCACACACACTCGCAAACGTACACACAGACCCATCCACACACGCACATCACACACGTACACACAGACCCATCCACACACGCACATCACACACAGTCCACACACGCACATCACACACATCCACACACGCACATCACACACGTACACACAGACCCATCCACACACGCACATCACACACGTACACACAGACCCATCCACACACGCACATCACACACGTACACACAGACCCATCCACACACGCACATCACACACGCACATACACACACGCACATCACACACATACACGCACGCTTTCACGCAGGTTTCTCGGAGCAAGTCCTCACCGCTTAAAAAACCCATTCAATCATACACACAATGTACAATAATCACTATAATAATTTTGCAAAAAGATACTAACAGGCTTTAGCCCAATTTTCTAGTGCTCGGTTTAAAAAAAAAAAAACGTCGCTTGAAGTTAGGCTGTACTCTGTTTCTACATCAGATAGATTCGGAGTTTCGTGTGCAGCCCTTTTTCCTTTCTCAGCTTCTATAACAAATTTGGCTACATTCACACAGCTTTTTTTTTTTTTTTTTTGAAGTAGCATTTCCTTAACACCGTGGACGGTTGGATCACTTACAGCACCCAGATGGGGTAAATATAATTAACTGATTGAATGCATGGCAGACGAAAATGAAATGAATTTCATTCTTCTCCACCGCACCGCACAGAGGCCACATACAACAGGACAGATATCCCTCATGTTCTAATGTCTGCTTCAATTTCCTGTATAATTCAAATCGCTCAGCAGTGGAGATTTTGGGCCATCCTGACGATGAACAGCGCGCGCGCGCACACCCCCCCCCCCCCCCCCCACCCACACACACACACACAGATAGAGAGAGAGGGGGGAGGGAGGGAGGGAGAGATAGACACGAGAGAGACAGAGACAGAGACACACAGACACACAGACACAGACACACAGAGACAGAGAGAGGCACGCACACAAAAAAACACCGGAACCTCCTGTCTTGTCTGTGACAGAATGCCAGTCAGATGCACCATCAATAACAGAAACGACGCGCAGCCAGATAGCCTGCCACCTGAGAGCAAATGTATTTTTGATTTCCCATGGGTTACTTTCGTCCGTGAATGCCATCTGTTTGTCGGACACAAACAGACGACACACGGAAACAGTCCAGCGTTCCATGCTGTGTTGGATGGACCCTGTCCGGAGTTGGAGGTGGTCGTCGGCAGGACGTGGCATTTCTGGCCAATAATAATCACATGCACTTGCGTAAGCGAAGCTGGCCAACACAGTCAGTTATGGGACAGAAGAGGTTGCCCTTCGAGAGTTAAAGTTACGTGTATTTGCATGTAAGTGGAATAATCCTGCATAGGTCTGTGTGTGTGTGTGGCTAGCTTGCCTGCACTACTACCCATGCAGGCCGTTTTGACATATAATATACAGCCGTGCGCATCGTCCGGAGGGCAGACATTTGCATTCTGTCGCAAGCCTTTAGGCTGCAGTGGCAGACAATTCCGCCAGCCTTCTCTGCCGGGAGCAAGAGGCGCCACCCATATGCAATCTGAGACGTGTCAGGTTCTATTTATCAATTTCTTCCTTTTTATTATTTATAATTGTTTATTATTGTTTCACTCCCTTCCTATCTCCTATCTTCCTATCTCCCCTCCCCCCCGTCCCTCCCAATCAGTCAGTTTATCTGTCAATGGCCCGATCAAACGACCTACGCTGATCAAACCTGATTAATTACTCTCGACTCATGCACTCATGCACAAGCTCTAACGTGAATTGTCAAATATTTACGAGCTCCACCCACTTTGAAATCAGATAATTTACTTCAAACCGCACTGATGTTTGTTTGGGCCTCAGCTAATGGGTCGGAGCCTATGCCTAAGGCCCTGATATAACCGCACTGGCTGACTGGGCGTAAAACACCACGTTACTATGGGTCGGAGCCTCTGCCTATGGCCCTGATATAACCGCACTGGTTGACTGGGCGTAAAACACCACGTTACTATGGGTCGGAGCCTCGCAGCGAAACCTCTTTCCTCTGACGAGTCCTCGTCACCATGCTCACACTACAGCGTTTGTCGTGCTCCACGTGCGCGCTGTGGATGTGAACACGGCTAGCGGGCCCAGCAAGAACATTCCCACGAACAGAGCTAAACTGACGTAAAGTACGTGCCATCTATTTTCCCTCTGTGCAGTCGTCCTGTCTCAGCACACAGCCCATCCACCCGGTGCAGCACAAGAACAAATCACACGGGAAAAAATTGCGAGAGTGAGAGAACAAATTAATTGGGGAGGGAAAGTAACCCTCTAATCTCTTTCAGATGGACAGTCCCACGCGATCAGTGTGGCTGTCGCCGACAGGCCGGGGAAGGGGGCGGGGGACCTCTCTGGTGGGAGATATTTATTATTATTATTATGATGATTATTATTATTATTATTATTAAGCTCTAGCCGTTGTCTTTCCCAACTTTATAAATGACAACAACAACAACAATGACGACAACAACAAAATCATTCCTTAAGCTCTAGCCACCATCTTCCCTGTACTGTTGTTAATGACTACAACCTAAAGATACCACTTCTTGAGTCTCCCCTTTAAGTCTAGCCAGTAGACAGGGTTTGTGCGCAGGTTTCAAGCGTAACGTAGCCGAAGTCGCACAGGTGTCACAAATCGCTACCTAAACTCCAGCCCCTTCACACAGAAGAGTATTTTGAGAAGGTTCATCCAGTGACAAACCTGACAAATTACTGTCTTTTGCGACATACTGGTCAAGTAGTTGTTAAGCTCGTAAAGCTGACAACAAACACGCACTCTTGCAGATGGTTACTTAAGTTGCACTACGGTCCACCATTTTCATTTCGGATGAAATCGATAGGGTTGCATCGTAAAGCTAAAACATAAGCAATAACATAAACAAAAGCAACCTAAATTACAGTCTCTTACAAACATACTATGCTAATCTACAAAGGAAAGTATAAGTTTAATGTTTACATAGCAAAATAAAGTGGAAATGGTCATTACGAATCCACTGTGGTAAGAATGCAGCAGTAGACGAAAACTTGAGCCACGTGGTAAACAATTCTCATAACCTCCGACCTGTGACCTTTGATCCGCACACAAATCGCTGACGTCACATGAGAAAATAGTTCCCTAACCAATACCATTACCACTACGACCCGTCTATTAACCCTCTCTACCATCTTCCCTGTACTGTTGTTAATGACTACAACCTAAAGATACCACTTCTTGAGTCTCCCCTTTAAGTCTAGCCACCATCTTTCCTGTACTACAACCTAAAGATACCACTTTTTGAGTCTCCGTCCCCTTTAAGTCTAGCCACCATCTTCCCTGTACTACAACCTAAACTAAATAAACTACTTCTTGAGTCTCCCCTTTACGTCTAGCCACTATCAAGATACCACTTCTTGAGTCTCCACTTTAAGTCTAGCCACCATCAAGATACCACTTGAATCTCCACTTTAAGTCTAGCCACCATCAAGATACCACTTGAATCTCCACTTTAAGTCTAGCCACCATCTGACTAATCCTTGAACCTGCCCATCCCCATCCCCATCCCCCGAGCTGGTCTGGCGTTGGTGGAAAATTGTTGTTGCGGGGACGAGTCGATAATTCAGAAGATGATCTGGTTAAACGTGCTCTTGGAATACAAATGCGGCAGGACAACGAAGTATAGTCTGACGCGTGACGTAGGATGAGGTTTAAAAGCATCTAAAGCCCTCTTTGATTGTGATTTGTGTTCCTTACTTAGCGAACTTCAGGATCTGGTGCTAGTAATATCTCCTATTGTCAATGCCTCTCTTTCCACAGGTACAGTCTGCAAGCAGTTCAAGCAGGCGGTCATTATACCACACTTGGAAAAATATGGACTTGATGCAAATAATTTGAAACGTTTTAGACCAGTGTCCCACCTGCCATTCGTTTGAAAAATTCTTTAGAAGGCTGTTTTGAGGCAGCTTCGGAAACACTTGTCTGATAGCATTTTCTAAATGCGTAAGGTTCTTTAGAAGGTTGTTTTGAGGCAGCTTCGGAAACACTTGTCTGATTGCATTTTCTAAATGCGTAATGTTCTTCAGAAGGTTGTTTTGAGGCAGCTTCAGAAAAAACTTGTCTGATAGCATTTTTCTAAATGCGTAAGGTTCTTTAGAAGGTTGTTTCGAGGCAGCTTCAGAAAAACTTGTCTGATAGCATTTTTCTAAATGCGTCAGTCTGCTGTGCTGAGTGTTCTCGACTGCCTATTAGTGAAGGCAGATGCACTGATGACATTTTGTCATGGATGAACAGCAACAAGCTCATGATGAAAACCAACAAAACAAAAGTAATGGCTGTTGGCGCTTCACCTCGTCTCAGACTGGTAGACAATGATTCGGCATACGTCAGGAGTCGCAATATCCCCTTCAAAACTTCTGTGAAATACACCGGAGTTACAATAGTCCGGACTATCTCCATGCAAGGTCAATTCAGCAGCGTTTGCCGCGCCTCTTTCCTTGAATTAACGCACTGCGTCCATCTAACAGTATCCTTCAAAGGCACTTGTCGCCGCTTTGATAACCTCCCACCTTCACTACTGCAACTGCGGAACAGACAGGTCGATTGCAGAGGGTTAGAACAGTGCAGCACGGCTTGCTCTGAAGAAACGTAAGCGAGATCACAAATTTAACACCACTGTTAAGCGAACTGCATTGGCTGCCTGTAAACTTCCGCTGCGAGTACAAGATAGCAACCTTAGCACACCGTCACTTCGACAGTACACTCCCCTTTTACCTTTCACCTTCGCTCTGCACATGTCAAACATCACGCGCCCTCCGATCCTCAGGTTAGAAGCTTTTGAAAATTCCGACACAGCTGAATTTTGTACGGAATTTTACTAGCGCAACGTTTTACCGCTGTCGTGGGATCTTTAACGTATGCAAGTCTTTGCAGACGAGACCTCGGCATTTAGAATTGGGTTCAGTCAGAGGAACCACACGCTGCATTAGACCAATAGATAAGTGTAAATGATGGCCAGTAAGTAACTATAAATGATACGCAGTAAATGTAACCTAAAATGAATGATGCCCAGTATGTATAAGCGATTCCCAGTAAGTACGTACAGGTTATACACAGTAAGTATAACTCATTCCAAAACGCATTTTTTTTTTTTTTTTTTTTTTTTGGTGAGTGCTCGTTCAGGTTCATTGCTCCGTTTGTCTGGAATTCGCTGCCTGTCGGTCTGCGAGATCTCCCCACTCTATCTGAGTTCAAAACCCAGCACAAAACTTTCTTCTTATGACCGACATTTTTGACAAACCTAGGCAGACCATTGCTGTGACAGTAGATCATGTGTATGTCAACGTGTATATTATATGTACTATGTAATATGTACGTAATTGATGTGTGCTAGCGGACAGAGTTTTTGTTTTGAGAAAAGAATTGCGCTCTGTGAGAGCTATCCATTATTGTTGTTATTCTTCTTCCAGTTTTCCCTATTTGGATGCTCCACAATTTACGGGTCAGAAATCAACTCCGTGCTTTATGTATGTGCACATGCATACCACTGCACATAGACCAGTGTGTGTGGCATTGTGGTTTGGGTGTTTTTGTGTCGCCATCAGTATGTGTGCCATTGTGGTCTGGGTGTTTTCGTGTCGTCATCAGTGTGTGTGTGTGTGTGTGTGTGTGTGTGTGTGTGTGTGTGTGTGTGTGTGTGTGTTGTGTGTGTGCGCGCGCGCGCGCGCGCGCGTGTGTGCAACTGTGGTTTGGGTGTTTTCGTGTCTTCACAGTTCGTTAAAAGACCTGCACGAGCTACTGAAATAATCAGGTCTGCTTTCAGTGTCACCACGGACACTACGAGTACAAGATGTCTAGTTTTCGTGTCAGTGAGAGAATGCATACAGCCAGTGATGCCAAATGGAATATCCTCAGGTTTTGAGAACCCCACTGGGAGTAATGGAGATAGAAAGGAGCCTGACAGGTCGATGTCAAAATCTCCAGTGATATTTAGAGAGGGGCATACAGAGTCATGAGCGCTCGTCAGATGCAAAGACGAGACCATTGGCCTATCCAGACATGAGAGACTTCAGAGTCTGAAGCTCTGCAGTCTTGGATATCGACGTCAACGGGATAATAATACCCACGTTTTCAAGTACATTAGCGGGGTCGACAGTGCAGTTTGTCAACCAAATCTTCACGCCAACCATCAAAATAGGGTTACAGGGGGAAAGTGACGGGTCGCCGAGATTTGACTAGCAGGCTACAGTTCCTTTGCCAGTCAACACGCACAGACAAAGTTGACACGTCACAACGTCGACCACCTGTTTGTCCGACAGTTTGTGCATTTCGTGTCACGAGAGAACTACGTGGCTTAATAGAATATTATGCCGAGAACCAAATGGCAACGAATAACGATTCTGTACTCTGGTCTCTAAACCAAACGATTTACTGAATCAATGACAAAACACAGTCTCCAAGCGTAAAAACTACCCAACACAGTCTTGCTTGTAGAATCGATCCCGACGTTTATCTGGTCTGGCAGCGCTGTTTTCGATGTCTGCGATAAACGGCCAAAAAGCTCAGTGTTTTCCAAATCTTCATGAAACATCTTCACCTTGGTGACGTACTGCTCTCATGGGAATGTCACAAGTGGTGACGTACTGCTCTCTTGGGAATGTCACGGCAAGTGGTGATGTGCGCTCTCGGCCAGCCAGTCATTGTGACCGTTAGCAGACGACGCGCACGAGAGACACTAAATGGAATCTCCCAGGTCGTCAAACAGTCCCAAATTGAAAGGACTGGCTACCAGTAACACATCGCATTCAATACAAACTTTCAACTATCTGCTTCAAATCCATCTCTCAATGGGCGCTCTAGAAATCCTCTTATTATTATTGTTGTTGTTGTTGGTGGTGGTGGTGGTGGTGGTGGTGGTGGTGGTGGTGGTGGAGGTGGTGGTGTTGGTGTTCTACTTTTGTTCTCGGACAAAGAGAAAAGAAGAGACTGCATCGGACTGATTTGATTGAAATAAGAGAGAGCCGTTTTACACCTCAATCGCTGCGTATTTTATTTCAAGACATTTCTTTGGAAAAAGATCTTTAACTTTCTTAAGGAAATCAATATTCTGGGGAGAATATAAACTTTCAGATCACTTTTGGTCTTGTTTGTATTTTACCCACTTTTTAAGTCTGTTTTTAAAAGTAAGTAAGTAAGTAAGTAAGTAAGTAAGTAAGTAATTCGACTAGGGTAAATAAAAACAACAGTAACACCACATTCCTTTCAGAATTTTCGGTTTCTTGAAACCTTTTTCAATGAACAGGGACTGAAGAATGCTGAGCGTCACAAATACATTCGTAAACACATACGTAATTAAATGTAACCCAGTTCATTACGTCTCTCTCCCTCCCTCTCTCTCTCTCTCTCTGTGACCAAAGAACGCTGGGCGTCACAAATAAGCACGTAACACGTGTGTAATTAAAATGGCCCGGTTCATTCTCTCTCTCTCTCTCTTTCATTGAAGAATGCTAGGGGTTACAAGTAAATACGTAAACATGTCTAATTCAGTGTGCGCGGTTCATTGCACCTTTCTCTCTCTCTTCTCTACACCTTCCTCTTTGGGTCTTCCTGATGTTACACGAAGACATTGCCAACGTTTCTCTGTGTGTATCTTCCCTTAAACCTATATTTACACCTGACTGATCGAGCCTAATGCTCGTCCACAAAGCCCATGTGGGAAACAGGAAATTCCCTGCAGAAAAACAGAAGAAGAAAAAAAAAAAATAAAAATAAAAATAAAAGAGGGGAGGGGGTTGAATTCCCACACAGTCTCATCCCACACTCATATAAACCCATCAATTCACTTCCCTCCAGACACCCGCCAACTCATACAACCCACCCATCCATCCACTCCCCTCCCCATACACACACACACCCTGACACCATACACCCATACACACCCATCCATCCACACACACAACCTCAAGACTCTATTCACATGCACATGCATAGACTATTAGTCCCATACATTCCGGCCGTCAGGGTAATTTCTTTCGAGTTTATGTCTCCAGAACTTTTCCCTCTGTAAGTAAGTAACTTGGTGTTTTACGCCCAGTCAACCACTGCGGTTACATCAGGGCGAAACATACTCTGTTATCATACAGTAAATGTCAAAAATGTGTACACGCTAAAACGGATAGATATATACAGATTTAAAAAAATAAAAAAATATTACAAGTTGGTTAAGACATAGACATATCCAAAAAGTTCTGCAATTTAAATCCTTCCAAAAATCTTTCTTTCTTTCAGGTAGTTAAAAGTCCTTTCCACTGAGATTTCTTCAGATAAAACACCTAGTGATTGGACAATCTGACTATAAAACCAGTTTTAGCATCTACATATTTTTTTGCGTTTATTGTGTGATGACAAAAATGTGTATCACCCTGATATAACCGTACTGGGTGACTTGGCTAAAACATCAAGTTACTTACTTACCCGTGTCATGCACCCGTATTTCCTGACCTCAATCATCGTGTGCTGAACACCTGAACGCGGTTGTAGCTCAGTCATCGTGTGCTGAACACCTGAACGCGGTTGTAGCTCAGTCACTGTGTGCTGAACACATGAACGCGGTTGTAGCTCAGTCACTGTGTGCTGAACACCTGAACGCGGTTGTAGCTCAGTCACTGTGTGCTGAACACCTGAACGCGGTTGTAGCTCAGTCACTGTGTG
Organism: Alviniconcha marisindica; assembly: GCA_018857735.1. Taxonomy (NCBI): domain Eukaryota; kingdom Metazoa; phylum Mollusca; class Gastropoda; family Provannidae; genus Alviniconcha; species Alviniconcha marisindica. Next base: position 155,017 of record JABMCL010001379.1, on the reverse strand, counting down.
CTGAACACCTGAACGCGGTTGTAGCTCAGTCACTTGTGTGCTGAACACCTGAACGCGGTTGTATCTCAGTCACTGTGTGCTGAACACCTGAACGCGGTTGTATCTCAGTCATGTGTGCTGAACACCTGAACGCGGTTGTATCTCAGTCATTGTGTGCTGAACACCTGAACGCGGTTGTATCTCAGTCATTGTGTGCTGAACACCTGAACGATCCAGTCATGTTCAACACTGAAGCGTTGTATCTCAGTCATCGTGTGCTGAACACCTGAACGCGGTTGTATCTCAGTCATTGTGTGCTGTACACCTGAACGCGGTTGTATCTCAGTCATTGTGTGCTGAACACCTGAACGCAGTTGTATCTCACGAGGTTGTATCTCAGTCATCGTGTGTTGAACACCTGAACGCGGTTGTATCTCAGTCATTGTGTGCTGAACACCTGAACATCCCAAACAACTACAAAAAGATCCAGCCTTGCTATCTGTAGTCACCGAAAGCGATATCTGGCAGGGCAAATAAAACTGCAAACTCTCACATCTTTCAATCACGTGGACGCAGCCAGAGGTTTGCCGGACCTTACGTTGAAAGCGGAGCACTCTGTGACTTGTCCTGATCACACAATAACAGTTTGAACGACCAACCCGAGTCTGACACACTAACCTGACAACACGGTAACAGCCTGAACGACCAGCCCGAGTCTGACACACTAACCTGACCACACAGTAACAGCCTGAACGACCAGCCCGAGTCTGACACACTAACCTGACACACACGGTAACAGCCTGAACGACCAGCCCGAGTCTGACACACTAACCTGACTACACACTAACAGCCTGAACGACCAGCCCGAGTCTGACACACTAACCTGACCACACGTAACAGCCTGAACGACCAGCCCGAGTCTGACACACTAACCTGACAACACGGTAACAGCCTGAACGACCAGCCCGAGTCTGACACACTAACCTGACTACACACTAACAGCCTGAACGACCAGCCCGAGTCTGACACACTAACCTGACCACACGGTAACAGCCTGAACGACCAGCCCGAGTCTGACACACTAACCTGACCACACGTAACAGCCTGAACGACCAGCCCGAGTCTGACACACTAACCTGACCACAGGGTAACAGCCTGAACGACCAGCCCGAGTCTGACACACTAACCTGACCACAGGGTAACAGCCTGAACGACCAGCCCGAGTCTGACACACTAACCTGACAACACGGTAACAGCCTGAACGACCAGCCCGAGTCTGACACACTAACCAGACCACACGGTAACAGCCTGAACGACCAACCCGAGTCTGACACACTAACCTGACCTGACCACACGGTAACAGCCTGAACGACCAGCCCGAGTCTGACACACTAACCTGACCACACGGTAACAGCCTGAACGCCCAAAGCCCGAGTCTGACACACTAACCTGACCTGACCACACGGTAACAGCCTGAACGACCAGCCCGAGTCTGACACACTAACCTGACCCCCACACGTAACAGCCTAAACGACCAGCCCGAGTCTGACACACTAACCAGACCACACGGTAACAGCCTGAACGACCAGCCCGAGTCTCACACACTAACCTGACCGACCACACGGTAACAGCCTGAACGACCAGCCCGAGTCTGACACACTAACCTGACCTGACCACACGGTAACAGCCTAAACGACCAGCCCGAGTCTGACACACTAACCAGACCACACGGTAACAGCCTGAACGACCAGCCCGAGTCTGACACACTAACCTGACCTGACCACACGGTAACAGCCTGAACGACCAGCCCGAGTCTGACACACTAACCTGACCTGACCACACGGTAACAGCCTGAACGACCAGCCCGAGTCTGACACACTAACCTGACCTGACCACACGGTAACAGCCTGAACGACCAGCCCGAATCTGACAACTAACTGGTCCGAATGCGTCCTAAGGTGCACCAAATCCCCGCTGCGTCCTCACTGGTGCAAAAGAATGCAAAACAAAACCAGCAAAATGTGTTGCACAAATTGGATCAAGGAAACCGTATAAGCTCGCCTGTTTAAAGGGCGCTCGTGCCCTCTGCGTTACCTCCACGGCTGTGTTTTTAGCGCGAGAGAGCATGCATGCGTAAGTGCACGAGACAAAGCAGTGCCTCACGGTCGCCTCACGCAGGCTCTAGATCTGACATCAGGCCCATAATTATGTGTGAAGAGCAAATATAGCTAGTTACCTTAATAAAGTTTTTGTAAACGGTGACGACACTGAAAAATTCGCCATGTGGTGGAGCGCAAAATCTAATAGCATACAGACGCGTTCAGCGTTAGAGACTCAGTTTTTTTTACATTTAAGCAGCCTAAATCCCGTGTAAGATTGGTTGTTCGATAGTGCCCTTACCCGTCCTTAACAAGCCTTATGGTTTCTGTGGACGTTAAGCACCGCATTACTTACTCACTGCCTTTCCCGACAAAGCTACTATTGGGGGGAAATGAACACTTGTACGGGCAGACACCATCCCACGTACCACTGAAGACGAACAAATCACAGAAGCAAACTGGATTCATGCATCGAGACGCATCCCAGTCAACACAGATGACAAGAGAGAAGCTTTTTGTTTCGGCACTGCATTGTCCCCTGGGGGGATTCGGGTCGCCTTACCTGGGTAAAGCGCAGCAGTCGCAAGAGCGTGAGCCGGTGTGGCCCAGCGGTAAGGCGTTAGGCTGGTAAGCGGAAGGACCCCGGTTCGATACCGCTTCGGCTCTCCTTTCTCTTCAAAAAGGTTGTGGTTTGTGGACACTGTCTTGTGACTTTGTCCATCACTTCCTACTGAAACATTAAAATGGCTTTCATCGCTGCCCATCTTAATGCAGAAGTCATTCTGGTGATGACAGTGTAGCGACAGGTATATATATATGTCTCCCTCTACCCCCACTTCCATACCCCCTTCCCCCCCTTCTCCCCGTCCCTAATAAGCCTTATGGTTTCTGTGGACGTTAAGCACCATGTTTACTTACTTAGTCGCAAGAGCAGCGCTACGCATTCCCGTCAGTGTGTGCAGTATCTTCGTGTGTCCAAACAATGGTATGGCTGCCAGTGTTTGGGATTTTTAACGCGCGCACAGCCGTTGACGCACGCGATTGCACACAGGGGCCTTACGGACACCGTATTGGAGTTTGCACTGGAACTTAACTACCGTAAGAGAATTGCATAGAAAGCTGGCTCTGGGAGAAGAATAAAAATAAATCCCTTGCCGCACCGGGGACTCGAACCCGCGTCAGTCCTGCGCCTGGCTTTTTAGTCGGATGCTCTAGCTACCAACTGAGCTATCCCGGTCCCACTTGTCTTGGGTAAGACAGGGAACTACGGTGTAACTGACACAAGCAAATAACTTCTTGAGTACGCAGCCACTGTATGGGAGCCCTACACTGCAAGTGAGGCCCAGGCCACTGAGAAGGTCCGACGCAGAGCAGCAATATGGGCCTCCAACCGACACCGCCAGACATCATGCGTTGACACCATGATCTTGATCTTGATCTTGATAGTTACGTCGACTTGGGCCATGTCCATGTCGACGGAAAAACGGGGAGAGCACTTAATGTTGAGTCGAGATGAGGGATCGAAATTCTAAAGGTGCACCAAATCACTGCTGCGTCTTCACTGGTGCAGAACAACACAAAACAAAATCAAACAAATAAAATCTGTTGCACAAATTGGATCAATTCATGCTTGATGCCCTCGACTGCCCAACGCTCCAAGAATGATGCAGGAGAGCTCGGCTGGAGATGTTCTACAAGTTCCACTACGGTCTTGTCTCCATCAACTCCAGCTACCTGCCAAAACCATCAGGCAGCAGACTGAGCTCCAGAAAGAACAACACCTGCAGCTACGACATCCCATCCTGCAGGACACAATACAGACAGATGTCGTTCTTCCCCAGGATCATACCTGACTGGAACGGACTGCCCCAGGAGGTTGTGACAGCTAAGTCACTGGACTGTTTTATGTCCAGGCTCAGCTCGCTCCTGTAAACACCAACTGAAAGTCCCCCCTCCCCCCTGCCACCCCCCAAAAACAACAAAAAACAACAACAACAAAACAACAACAACAACAACGACAACAACAAACAAAAACAAACAAAAACAACAACAACAAAACAACTCATTCCCCACCCCCCCCCATTCCCTTGCCTACGCTCACTAAGTACTACAACAATGACCCAAATCTTCGCAACCTCCTCAGCAGCGACATAATCATCAACAAAAGGATGCTGGCCGCTTTATGGAAAAAGAAGAAGAACTACTTTGGGACTTATGGCGACTCGCACATGTGGAAGGAGAGCCGGGCTTACGTCAGACTTTAGCTACTCGGGATTAGTGGCTATCAGCCGTTAACTTCATTCGTTTGAAATGCTTACGGACCCAGGCTGTGTAGGGACGACGTTCTGGCAGACATGCAGGCGGAATCTGCACAAGAGGCAGGCAGGGTGGCTCAGTGGGTAGAGCGTCGGAACTGAAAAGCCAAGCGCTATGCTGACGCGGGTTCGAGTCCCCGGTGCGGCGGCAAGGAATTTTTCCATGGACCTATATATAGATATAGATATAGGTCGAGGGAGCAGAGTTCAGGAGCTGTGTGAAAGTCGAGGTGGCCGTCCTGGGCTTTCCGTCCTAATGAGCCCTACGGTTTCTGTGGACGTAAAGCAACGTTGAACCGTGCTTCGGCATTGGTCACAGTTTGTCCCCAACATGTCAACCGACGTACGAGGACATGAAGCTCTACATCATCATCATCATCATCGTCCACGGATTTTTCTCCCATTCACCTTTCAGTGCGGACTCTCTTCCGGTTTTCGCACAATCCTCGTGCGCGCTCGCATGCATCAGCATCTGTGCGCACGTTAAAAACGGCAAGCAGTGGCAGCCATAGCATTGTTTAGACCAGAGACACTACACTGCTTGCTGCAGTACCTCTGTTTAGACCCACCAACGTACCGCACTCATATCAGTGGTAGGAATGGGCAGAGCTGCTGCAGCCTTACCTAAGGAAGGAGACCCCAAGTTGGTTAGTTCCTGGATTTTATCGTCCCGTCAACTGCACAGTGTCACCTCGGGACGAGTCACACACTAACGATTCTTGTGCACCAGTTTAACACACAACCCACTGAATCAGGCGACCCCAATTTTCCGTACCGCCCCCCCCCCCCCCCACCACCCCAGTCACTGTACACCATTTTAACATACAAGCCACAGCTACTGAATCAGGCGACCCGACTTTTCCGTAACCCCACTCCACCCCTACCCCCCTCCCTCCTACACGCACGCAAACACACACACACACACACACACACACACACACACGCAAGGACCTCTAACCTGACGAATATCAGCCTTTACCACCTCGGTTGCTATGGCAACAACCAAAAGCAGCCTATATATATATATAACCTACGCATTGCCGCCATGTTCCTGTTCCTGTCTGCCACACACGCCAACAACGCAGTCTCTTACGCCAGCTTAAAGAAAATGACCGTGCCACGGAATACGAGCACATTTGGATCTCGTTGAACGGTGCTCTGTCCCTTTCATCTCCGTAACGGGTCTGCCCTACAGCCGCCGGCTGCTCTTCCTCCTGAGGAACACGGCTGAGACTGGTCACCAAACGAGTCCTCTTCACCTGCATCACAGTCTTCCAAGCTGCTCCCGTAATGCATTTCGCCAATTTCTGCTTTGATTGCCAGTGTCTGTTTCCTTTCCGCGAAGCACTGCGATGTTGAGCTTCCGTCACAGCGGTGACGTCAGGGCCGAATACCCGGAAGTTTCCGCTACGCTGGTCCGAGTTTGATCTCCATGGAAACACCGTGGACGCAACAATTAAGCTCCTTTTTTGCCGAGGGCCCAGACCGCGGACCACAGGATCATGGCCCAGACCAACCAGTCGTTCCCTCTTTTTGGCCTGAGGTAGATTTTGGGGGGCCTGAACCTATAGCTTCAATTGCCGTCTTCGCGTACAGCCAGGAAACCCGTTTTTCTAGTTCTTGTCTACTCGGTTCATTCAGACGCCTTTTCCTCTGCCAATTTCCTTCAACACAAACTGAACGTTTATTTGATTACGTCTGCTTCACAGTCCTGAAATCACCTCTGCGGCTGAGTGGGTGTTAACTATTACGAATCGGTCGACACTGGTTCGCTGAAGCCCGTTCTTAATTCGGCGAACTGTTTGTTCGCCGAACATGCTTCGGACAGTTCGACGAACTATAAGTCTTTTTTTAACTGAACTTTTAGTTCGCCGACCATGGTTCGGACAGTTCGATGATAGCTCAGTGGTTAGAGCGCCGGACTCGTGATTGAAAGGTCGCGGGTTCGAATCCCTGCAGGAGCGGCGGGAGAATTTTCTTCTCCAGTGTCGACTTTCTGTGCTGACTCTTATTTCGGTATCCGTTCCACCCCCCCGTTACCGCAGTAGCACGTAAAAGATCCCGGTCATTCTGCCAAAAGTGCAGGTAGCAGGTTACAGCTAAACACGCATACACCTTACGTATGTGGCTTTGCATGAAGTGACATGGAGCATGGTTGTATGGTGTACACAGACCTTGCGCCGAGACGGCTGCAGTTTCATGTGGCACCAGCCATGCCAGCGCTGTAAGTACACCACTTCGGTGGATATTAAAAAAAACGCGCTATAAAAAGCTAGTCACTCATGTAGAATTACATGCGAGCGCAGTGAGTCTGCTCAAGAGAGCGGAGAATAGCGCTATATAAGCGATCATCAATCCAAAAAAACTATGCTTCGTTCTAAATGGCTTATAATGAGATGCAAGCTTCGGCCCGAACTTGCGACAGAAGCGCAGCAGACAGCATGATCCAAAATGTAGGCTAAAGTCAAGTCAAGCCAAGTGAATATACTTTAATCATCCCTCACAGGGTATTTCAACTAACTACTATGTTATTCTGGGTCCCAGAGACAAGGCTGCGCCTCCCACAAGTCAACAAACAGGTCAGTTCCCCTGGAGCGAGTGAAGTATCGACACCGTCATCCATTTTTATTTTTATTTCTTCCTCATCCACAGGAGAGCTCTCTTTGCTCTCAACCAATCAGAGGCAAGGTTCGCTGAACTGGGCGAATATTCCCAGAACATGTTGAGCGAAGCTTTTTGGACCCGAACTAGGTTCGCGAAGCAAAAGTTCGCCCAGTTAAGAGCCAACTATGTTCGCCGATTATTTTATTTTTAGGTTCGACGAATAACCCGAACTATGTTCGCGAAGCAAATGTTCGCCCAATTAAGAACCGGCTTAAGGCAGGTGAAAATGATGACGTTTGGTTGTTGTGTATCAGGAGACCTAAACCGAACTGAACGCCAGCAGTTGGAACATAGAATCAGTTTATCTCAATTTCTCGATAAATGGAGAGGAGGGGTGGAGAGAGTTCGGTTTTAATCTATTTAGACACCTGGCAAAGGAGGAAGGGAGCTTTAGTTCTCACAGAAAGAATGGCGTACGTGAGACAGTAACTTTCAGTGCAGCGACTGGATACAGTGCCAAGACATTCACGCCTTACCGTTACACGTTAAGTAAGTAAGTAAATTGGTGTTTTACACCCAGTCAACCAGTGCGGACCCGGCCGACAGGCCGACACTGTTACACACTGTTACACACTGTTACACACTGTCTGTTCCAACCGAACTTTTACTTTTTATCCACGCACACAGTTCTCTCTCTCTCTCTCTCTCTCTCTCTCTCTCTCTCTCTCTCTCTTCTCTTGTATGCTCATACACGTATAAACTGTATAAACTATATATATACATAAATTATATGTATATATATGTTCATGCTTTAGATGCTCTGTCATTTTATTTTTACTCCTTAATAGCTTAGCAAGGACTAGTTGTTAGACAGATTTTGGACTGAACCTAACCTACAATCCTTATCAAATAAAGTTTTCGAGTTCGAGTTCTCCTTCCCTCTCTCTCTCTGTGATTAGAATTAATCTATAACTGTGTATAGTTTGGTAATGTCTTAATTGTGCTTTGTTCCTGCGTTGCTGCTGGCACGGCTTTTCTTTGTGTTTGATGTGTCTGGTCCCTGTGAGGTTGATTTGCTTAGTCTTTTTTGTGATAGTTCTATGGATCTGACTTGTGTTGTACTAGTTCTGTGGCTTTCTTTTGTGTTGTGATACTTCTGTGGCTTTGTGGTAGTCACGTCTTATAAAAACAACAACAACAAAAACAACACATCCAGGATAATTGTGTCGTGTTGTGATAGTTCTATGGCTTTGCGTAGTCTTGTGATAGTTCTATGTCTTTGCGTAGTCACGTCTTCTAAAAAAACAAAACAACAAAAACAACACATCCAGGATATTTGTGTCGTGTTGTGATAGTTCTATGGCTTTGCGTAGAACTATCACAAGACTACGCAAAGCCATAGAACTAGAGACAGAGGCATGGAGACAGACACATAGAGAGACAGAGACATAGAGAGACAGAGAGAGACAGAGAGAGTCAGAGAGAGAGAGAGAGAGACAGACAGACAGACAGACTGACAGACAGACAGAGGCATGGACAGAGAGAGAGAGAGACACAGACAGAGACAGAGGCATGGAGTCACACAGAGAGAGAGAGAGAGAGAGAGAGAGAGAGAGAGAGAGAGAGAGAGAGAGAGAGAGAGAGAGGCATGGAGACAGACCGAGAGAGAGACAGAGACATAGACGCAGAGAGAGAGAGAGAGAGAGAGAGAGAGAGAGAGAGAGAGAGAGAGAGAGAGAGAGAGAGAGAGAGACAGACAGACAGACAGACAGACAGACAGACAGACAGAGACAGACAGACAGACAGACAGACAGACAGAGAGAGAGACAGAGAAAGAGAGAGAGACAGAGGTATGGAGACAGTCAAAGAGAGTCACAGAGACAGACAGAGTAAGTAAGTAAGTAAATTGGTGTTTTACGCCCAGTCTGTCAGTGCGGTTATATCAGGGCGATGAGATAGACAGACAGAGAGAGAGACAGAGACATAGACACACACACAGAGACGGAGTCAGAGAGAGAGAGAGAGGCATGGAGACAGAGACAGAGGGAGAGAGACAGAGACAGACACAGAGACACAGAGAGATAGAGACACAGAGAGATAGAGAGACAGAGACACACAGAGGCAAGACAGAGAGAGAGAGAGACAGAGAGCAGGGTCGTGCCGAGCCCATCAGACAGACGTGAGGACAACAAACACACTGAGGCACTGTCATCCAGTCTTCCGCCATCATTCATTTTCTTCATCAACATTGCATGCCAGGGAGAGGGTAGGGTGAAGTGGCGAAGGTGGGGAGGGGAGGGGGGGGGCGTCAATCCACGCTAGGTTACCGACTGCCACGTTGATCAAATCCGCCAGCTACCCCCCCCCCCACCCCCCACCCGGCCGCTGAAATCTTAAACATACAACATATAACAAAAGTATTTGCAGACAGTCTTTCTATAGCAGCGTTCAAGGTGAAGATATTACCGTGGATCGATCGATCTTTTTGGAACCCTGTTTGTGCGTCAGTTAGCACAGAACTGCTTTCGGCCCGTGCTGTTAGACTGCTGTTAATAATGTGTTAATGCTGTTAATAACTCCCGTATTGTTCTACCAGGTCACAAATACGTTGTTCAACATCTGCGATGTGGCAATTTGACTCCGCAAACTCATAGAATCTACTACCACAAGGCGGCACGTAATAAAAATAATAATAATGGAAATTTGTAAAGCGCCTACTCTGCGGCTCAAAGCGCTGAACAAGCATACACACATAATCGATATGGAAAATGTTATAAAACAAAACAAAGCAAAAACCAAAAACAGACGTACACGTACGTGGACAAAAACAGACAGTCTCTCCGTGGTGCCCAGTAAGGTTAGTCAGTTCAAGATTCCAGATTCAGGATTACTTTATTATCTCATCAGAGAAATTAAACCACATCAGAGTACACAATAACACATACTGAACATTTTAAAACCCAGAGAACACTTATTGAAAATACAACAGGTACAGTCAGCTGGTTAGTTGGTTATTTGGTACTTTGAGCCCATTCAACCACAGAGGGTTATTATACTTTGAGTCAGTCAATCATATAGGGTTATTTGGTACTTTGAGCCCAGTCAACCACATAGGGTTATTATACTTTGAGCCCAGTCAACCACAGAGGGTTATTATACTTTGAGCCCAGTCAACCACATAGGGTTATTATACTTTGAGCCCAGTCAACCACATAGGGTTATTATACTTTGAGCCCAGTCAACCACATAGGGTTATTATACTTTGAGTCAGTCAACCACATAGGGTTATTATACTTTGAGCCCAGTCAACCACATAGGGTTATTATACTTTGAGCCCAGTCAACCACACATAGGGTTATTATACTTTGAGCCCAGTCAACCACAGAGGGTTATTATACTTTGAGCCCAGTCAACCACACATAGGGTTATTATACTTTGAGCCCAGTCAACCACAGAGGGTTATTATACTTTGAGCCCAGTCAACCACAGAGGGTTATTATACTTTGAGCCCAGTCAACCACATAGGGTTATTATACTTTGAGCCCAGTCAACCACATAAGGTTATTATACTTTGAGCCCAGTCAACCACACATAGGGTTATTATACTTTGAGCCCAGTCAGCCACATAGGGTTATTACATCAGAGCTATGCCGAGAAGGCCCCAGGCAGCTTCAAAGCACGATAAGATTGTTACAGTCCACACTGGTTCTCTCTGGGAATTTACCTAGCTGTTGCTTCAGTAGCCAGCTTATTCGTGTTTGTAGTATAGCAAGGACTGGCTGTTAGATAGGTCCAAATGGACCTAACGCTACTATCCTTGAGTATCAAAGTTTTCGAGTTCGAGTTCGGGTTCACCATCGCAAGTAAACCTCCAGAAAACCTTCGATGCTAGGACAGTTTAGCAGCTGGACACACAAATTTGAGAAAGTCGTGAAACACACCAGACAGGTCAAAATCGTTATCAGTGAACGTTTCTGTGGGTGTCACAAAATCAAAGGCTGGAACATTCTTCACCTAGTCACAAAGTTTGCTCGCCCTCCCCCCCAAAAATAAACAAACACAAAAACAAACAACCCCCCAAACACACACACACACACACACACACACAAAAGGTGTATAGCACACTAGGTATCCCGACCCTGGCAAGTCGAGTGTTTCCCGTGCCTTCGGCCGAAACCTCTAAAACTTTCTGCACACCTACCTGGCGTTGAGTTGTCCCGCTTTGCACGTGCAGTGCACTCTAGCCTACCACGGGCGTCTCGGGCAAGGCTCACGTCACTACACCCGGCCTCCGTGATCGTGCAGAGAGAGAACTGAATTGAAACACTTCATTTTACAGGGACTGTAGTTTACATGTGGTTTAGGTTCAGTGAAAAAAGCTGGCTGATGACTAGTCCTTGCTAAGCTACTGAATGAGACAGCGGGGGGACGGGGGGGGGGGGGGGGGGAAATAAAGTAAATTGTTGTTTTACGCCCGGGTCAACCAGTGCGAGAGAGAGAGAGAGAGAGAGAGAGGGGCCTTGACATTTGTTTTTTTTGCAGCTTACAAGCCGACAAGACGAGAGAGAGAGAGAGAGAGAGAGAGAGGGAGGGAGAGGCCTTGACATTTGTTTTTTCTTTCTTCAGCTTACAAGCCCACAAGACAAGACGAGAGAAAGAGAGAGAGAGAGAGAGAGAGAGATGGCAGTCATGTTCTTACAGTACGAGCAACAGATAATTACATGCATAATGTAGGACCCTCGCTCGATGCAGAAGCAGTGAACAAGTGTGACGTTGGAGCAGTGCTTTTTGAAAGCGAAATAGAAACGAAACATTTCCCATGTTTTGTATTGTCTGATTAAAATAGCTGTTCGTTTCATCATTTTGTGTGTTCTGAAAGTTCAGTCCTTTCTTCTTCTTCTTATTTCTCGCGCATATTATTTCTATCGTGCTGCATGCCAGTGATAACAGTAAAAAAGAAAGAAGAAAAAAAGAAACACACACACACACACAATGCAGGACATACATAATTATGAGTTGGGACTACCTTCGGGTGATGTTTCAATATGAAATGAAACACTCAGGTATAGTTCATCATGTGAGCCGGTTTGGCCTAGCGGTAAGGCGTTAGGCTGGTGAGCAGAGGGACCTCGGTTCGAATCCGCTTCGGCTCTCCTTTCTCTTCAAAAGTTGTGGTCTGTGGACACTGTCTTGTGACTTTGTCCCTCACAATTATGAAACACTAAAATGGTTGAGGAAAGGCTGGCAGGCCACGATTCAGGCGCCTGCAGAGACAAGTGCACATGTACATGCAGGCACCTGATGTCGTCCGTGCGAGGACAAAGTGTATTTCACTGTTTACACGCAAAAGGTGGAGAGAGAGAGAGAGAGAGAGAGAGAGGAGAGAGAGAGAGAGAGAGAAGAGAGAGAGAGAGAGAGAGAGAGACGGGGGAGGGTGGAGAGAGAGCAAACAGGAAGAAAAGTAGTACATGAGAGAGAGAGAGAGAGAGAGAGAGAGAGAGAGAGAGAGAGAGAGAGAGA
>JABMCL010001379.1:130000-137500 GCA_018857735.1 Alviniconcha marisindica | reverse complement strand
TATTTACACTTATTTTTCATGACTGACAATTGTACCTCACAGTCGACTCACGCCACCAAACCACTGTCATATTTGCACTTATTTTTCACGATTGACAATTGTACCTCAGTGGACTCACGCCACCAAACCACTGTCATATTTACACTTATTTTTTATGACTGACAATTGTACCTCAGTGGACTCACGCCACCAAACCACTGTCATATTTACACTTATTTTTTATGACTGACAATTGTACCTCAGTGGACTCACGCCACCAAACCACTGTCATATTTACACTTATTTTTTATGACTGACAATTGTACCTCAGTGGACTCACGCCACCAAACCACTGTCATATTTACACTTATTTTTTATGACTGACAATGTACCTCAGTGGACTCACGCCACCAAACCACTGTCATATTTACACTTATTTTTTATGACTGACAATGTACCTCAGGTAGAATTACACACTAAATTAACTCCGCCACATGCACTTAGCTCTCTATTGTTACCTTATGTCGGAAACGCTAAATCTACTTTCAGATCAACTCTCTAAAAGCCTCACTTGAACCTCAGACAACCCGACTCTCCGCAATCCAGCCCTGATTAATTTGTGGTGGGTGTATGTGTGTGTGTGTGGGGGGGGGGGGGGAATGATAGGGCGATACCTCTGTAAATATGCAAGCGCATTAAGTTTTCTTTTTATTACCACCTTCCATTGTATTGTTCTTTGTGACCCCCCTCTCTCTCTCTCTCTTTCTGTCTAGGCAATGATATTGTAAAACTGATCGTGATTCATTTATTTGACTAACTACTTACACGGCAGCTACTTACTGGTACAACCGCGTACAATGATCGATAGGCCACACGAGTTGACAGGGAAAATGCCGTTTATAGGTCTCTAGTGCGCATGCCCACCCAGAGCTGTCGTCAGCTAATGGCTGACTAGTTAGCCGAGTAAATGGCGATAGTGACCACTTGTCGTGACCATAAATTTTCTAAACAGCATTACGTCAAAAAGGTCAAGCTGATTGAGAGTTTAAAAAAAGAAAGAAGTGCTGTGCTGTGTTTATCGAAGTCAGTGCAAAACCAGAAGGCTCCGACAGTCAGTATCGTGATCGATTTTATGAAGAAAACTGTGCCTTTGCAAATTTGGGTACGTTTTGTCGTTGATTCCGAAAATCAGGTTGTCACTTCATCATCAACATCGTTCATCAGCATCATCATCATCATCATCATATTTATAATACGCAAACCTCAAGCTTTTAAAACATAATGTTTCAGCTTGCCGCACCGTACGCTTAGAATACAACTATAAACTACATCCACGTTGAGACACACCAAGAAGAAAACGGCAGTAATAATAGCTGCGAGCAGTTTAGATCAGCTAAACAGCAAGACCTATATTACACACTTACGTAGTCGCGCACACGTACACCAAAGCACACGCACGCACGTACACACACACACACACACACACACACACACACACACACACACACACACACACACACCACACACACACACACGAGCACGTGCACGTTGTGTGTGTCTGTGTGTGTGTGTGTGGTGTATGCGTGTGTGTATGTGTGTGTGTGTGTGTGTGTGTGTGTGTGTGTGTGTGTGTGTGTGTGTGTGTGTGAAGGTGTGTGTGTGTGTGTGTGTGTGTGTGTGGAGAGAGAGAGAGAGAGAGAGAGAGAGAGAGAGAGTGGGGTGGGTGTGTGTGTGTGTGTGTGTGTGTGTGTGTGTGTGTGTGTGTGTGTGTGTTGTGTGCATGTGTGCGTGTGTGTTGTGTGTGTGTTTGTGTTGTGTGTGTGGTGTGTGTGTGGTGCGTGCGTGTGTGTGCGTGCGTGCGTGCGTGGGTGCGTGCGTGTGTGTGCGTGCGTGCGTGCGTGCGTGCGTGCGTGTGTGTGTGTGTGATGAAGTACAGGTATCCGTAGGACTCACTGAGCGCCCTGAGACGGGGAGCTATAAATAATCTCTCAATATTATCATTATCAAATAACGAAACAGTCAGCGCAAACCTTCGCCTAGTGCTTGTGTTGCAGCACGTTTTGTCACCCCGGCATGTTTTGTCACCCCGACACGTTTTGACACCCCGGCACGTTTTGGCACCCCGACACGTTTTGTCACCCAGCATGTTTTGTCAGATATGGTGCCTTCGTAAATAAAGATTTTTACTTTATCTTATCTTATCCCCCATCTCTCTCTCTCTCTCGCTCGCGCGCCACCACACACACACACACACACACACACACACACACACACACACACACACACTATTACATGTACTGATATCTAAGTTAAATAGGTACAATGGCTGCACTTCTTCTTTTTTTACCGTCTCGTTGGTGACAAAACGTGCCTCAGTGACGAACAGTATCGCAACAGCCTATGCTGATAATGAACCGTCTATTCACAGAACTCAGTATGTACAGCACACAATGATCATCTTCAGAAATAAATACAGTAATGAAGACAGGTCGGCTAATTAATACGCTGCATGTGGCAATACTCCAGGCAAAATTACTGATCACGCCAGAACAGAGTCTCCACAGAGAGCGGCGCTAATGAGGGAGCTGAGCGACTGCCATGCCTGCTATTGATAATCATGATAATAGCGCCAGCCATCGGCTATTTTGACCCGATCCTTTGTCTTAAGTAGTAGAGCATGGGAATGATGAAATGCCTAACCTATCGTAATGGGTTGTTACCCAGAAAGGAGTGTGTTCAATGGTTTCAATGGTTTTTATTGAGCTTTTCGCCCCCCGGGAGCTAGAAACAAAGTTACATTCGCACAAGACGTTCCTTATAAACAAGTAGATGAGTACTAATAATAACTTACTACCGCACTTTATACATTAGACAAAAACAAGCGCTCAAACACAAATCGAAGTTGCTGTGAATATGTAACTAAGGCGCAAAAAAATTGAGTTGTTTTTTTCTCTTCTTCTTCTTCTTCTTCTTTTTTTCCCCCGTTGTGTTTCGCTGTTGATTTGATCAAAACAGCTCAAAAATACAAGCGGCAGACGGTAGAAGTGCAGGCAGTGGAAATGGATATGGATTTTCTGAGACTGGCGCGCCGGGCTGTGGACACGAAGGGAGCAGGAATTGCTCAGTGGTTAGAGCACTGGACTCGTGACTGAAGGGTCTCGGGTTCGAGTCCCGGCTGGAGCAGCGGGAGAATTTTCTTCTCCGGGGTCAGCTTTCTGTGCTGACTCTTACTTCGGTATCCGTTCCACCCCCGTGTTACCGCAGTAGCACGTAAAAGATCCCGGTCATTCTGCCAAAATTGCAGGTGGCAAGTTACAGATAAACACGCACGCACTAAATGTTACTATGTATGTAGCCTTAGTGTTTTTGATATGGAAAATACGATCGAAATTTCATCACGTAGATCGAGTCTTCAAGTACGTCAGCCCCGCCATGCTTCCTGGTTGTGAATGTGTGGTATTCGGGCAGTGGGCGGGTCCTGGCGACTGGTTAATTTTGCCCGTACTCGAAACTATTATTATTATTATTATTATTATTCATAGCTTTTATATAGCGCTATTCTCTGCTCTCGAGCAGACTCACTACGCACACTGGCATGTGATTCTGAATGAGTAACTGTATCCTTTTTTATAGCGCGTATTTTTAATATCCACGGAAGTGGTGTACTGGTAGCGCTCTGTGGTTGTTGCATGGCTGGTGCCACATGAAATGCTGCCGTTTCGGCGCAAGTTCTGTGTACACCATTCAACCATGCACCAGGTTACAGTGTCACTTCATTCAAAGCCACATAGGTAGGGTGTATGTGTGTTTAGCTGTAACCTGCCACCTGCACTTTTGGCAGAATGACCGGGATCTTTACGTGCTACTGCGGTAACACGGGGGTGGAACGGATACCGAAATAAGAGTCAGCACAGAAAGTTTAACGTGGAGAAAAAAATTCTCCCGCCGCTCCTGCCGGGACTCGAACCCGGGACCTTTCGATCACGAGTCCGACGCTCTAACCACTGAGCTATCCCCGCTCCACACGAACACCTCCATCCCGTTGCCCGCTTGGGACAGCTTTTTGATGCCTTCTTTTCCAGGGTGTTAAACTATGGATTTTGTGCTCTCTCTCTGTCTGTCTGTCTGTCTGTCTCTCTCTCTCTCTGTCTCTCTCTGTCTCTCTCTCTCTCTTCTGTCTGTCTGTCTGTCTGTCTGTCTGTCTGTCCTGTCCTGTCTGTCTCTCTGTCTGTCTTCGTCTCTCTCTCTCTCTCTTCTCTCTTCTTCTTCTCGTCTTCTTCTCTCTCGAAATTTTCATGTATAACGTTTCACTCACTCATTCATGCCTATTGTATATAAATAATGCCTGTAATTTGATATCTATTCATCAGTAGCTTAGCAAGGACTAGTTGTTAGACAGGTTTTGGACTGAACCTAAACTACAATCCTTGTAAAATAAAGTTTTCGAGTTCGAGTTCTCTCTCTCTCTCTCTCTCTCTCTCTCTCTCTCTCTCTCTCTCTCTCTCTCTCTCTCTCTCTCTCTCACTCTCTCCCTCCCTCCCTCTCTCCTTTCTTTCTTTTTAATCAATATCACCAATTGGAAGAAAAAGGTGAACTACCTTGATGTGCCGCTTTTCCCGAAAGTCGCAGCATTTCGTTCAAGGTAATGGACGTCGTCAGGGCCCTGGAGTCAGAGAGAGATCTGGTCCGGATCAGAGAGAGATCTGGTCCGGATCAGAGAGAGATCTGATCCAGATCAGAGAGAGATCGGGTCTGTATCAGAGAGAGATCTGAGAGATCTGGTCCGGATCAGAGAGAGATCTGGTCTGGATCTCGATCCGTTCCCTTTTCCTCTGCTACCAAGAACTGGAGAAGACTTTACGACTGGCCACATCCAGTCCTATCCCCATCCTGCATAGCCACGACAGAGTCTGTCTTGATCCCAGTCATGCAAGGCACCGGTCGTCCCCGACTTCCGTCCTTCAGTCTTTAAAGGAACTAGCCTTCTCAGTTCCAGCGCAAAACAACGAATGGGTAGTTTGTAAAAATGTTTCTTACTTCAGTCATTAACGGTAATCAAAGTTACGTTATGTGCAGCCGAGATACAAAATTTCGTGTATGATTTTAGTGTGGACAATAATATTATTTTTCTATGGCATTAATTTTTCATTTGCCGGCTAATTTTGCGCGCGCGCGCGCACACATACACACACACACACACTGACAAACGCGGGCGCGTGGGCACGCACGCAAGCGACACCCTTCCCCCCCCACACACATACAATGTCCAATTATTATGAGCTATTAAAGCTTGGGATAGATCCCACTAACGTGTGACTAGGAGACAAAATAACAAATCAATAAATCTACCCGTTAAGTAGCTTAACATGTCGCCCGGTGACAAACAGGTGGGCGGCTCCCCGTGTTGGAAACTTACCGGTTGGCTGGACAGCAGTCTTCACGTCAGTCTTCCCCAGTCACGCATGACAACGCTTACCGTGTGTAGGCCGTGGTCCACTTGATGTCACCCAGGGTCACCCGAAAAAATCGCCCTTCACTGCCGTGATGTCACTTAAAAACGACCAATAAAAGTACGAAATATGAAATCCTAAAACCTTTTTTTTTTTTTTTTTCCGCACTGGCATGTGAAAGGGTTTTCATCAAAACGCATAGCATTGAAAGTAGATGTTACAGGACCGGAAAATGTACTGTTTGCAGGCGCGTCCGTGCATCTTTCAGCCCGGAAATTTTACAGGCTGTGGCAGTGAAGGGGTTAATCTACTCAAAGCACACACACACACACACACACACACACACACACACACACACACACACACACACACACACACACACACACACATTCACGCGCGCGACACACACACGCACACGCACACACACACACACACACACACACACACACACACACACACACACACACACACACTCACATTTACGCACACACACACACACACACACACACACACACACACACACACACACACACACACACACACACACGCACACACACCTAGGTACATAAACATGCACATACAAATATATAATTATAATAACACATAATGTTTTTATAGCGCTATTCCACGCTGAGCGAGCTCAACGCGCTTGTTCCGCAAACTAAAGCCTACCGGTTAAAGCTGAGTGTGTGTGTGTGTGTGTGTGTGTGTGTGTCTGTGTGTGTGTGTCTGTGTGTGTGTGTGTGTGTGTTTCCATATAACACCTTATGTAAATTGTTTTGGTAGGTGCTCTACATGTGTATAGAATATTGTATTTAGGTTAATATGTATCATGTGAGCGCTCAGGGCGTTGATGAGCACATGATAAATGTACATTATTATTATTATTATATGTCGACCAAACGTTTTCTCGGGGCACTAGAATCTACTGACAGGAACGTTCAGCACACAGTGCCAGTTGTTCCCCCGTTCGGACGCGTTCCCGTCCTTTCTTTTGCGTCACCGTGATAACTGCCACGAGGCAACTGGAGCGCGTGACGTTCTACACTATCACTGGCGGGAGCTGCCACAAGTATCATTTTTGTCGCGACGAAAGTTTTGTCACAACAAACACGTGCTGACACAAGTATCATTTTTGTCGCGACAAACACAAACACGTGTTTCCACGAGTATCATTTTTGTGGCGACAAAAGTTTTGTCGCGACAAACACAATCATGTGTTTCCACAAGTATAATTTTAGTCGCGACAAAACTTTTGTCGCGACAAAAATGATACTTGTAGAAACACGTGTTTGTCGCGACAAAACTTTTGTCGCCACAAAAATGATACTTGTGGCAGCTCCCGCCAGTGATACTACATGTCGTCAGTCTCAAACCCTCCTTTGTACCCTGGAGGCGTCGATCAGAGTTTCAGTGAGCCGGTCTGGCCTAGTGGTAAGGCGTTAGGCTGGTAAGCGGAAGGACCTCGGTTCGATACCGCTTCGGCTCTCCTTTGTCTTCAAAAAGGTTGTGGTTTGTGGATACCGTCTTGTGACTTTGTCCATCACTTCCTACTGAAACATTAAAATGGCTCTCATCGCTGCCCATCTCAATGCAGAAGTCATTCTGGTGGTGACAGTGTAGCAATAGGTATATAATCTCCCTCTTCCCCCACCTCCATACCCCCTTCCCCCCCCCCACCCCCCTTGTCCAGGTCCCTAATAAGCTTTATGGTTTCTGTGGACCTTAAGCACCATGTTTACTTAATCAGAGCTTCGTTGTCATCCCTCACAGCTGGTTAATGCAGCTTGCATCGGTAAATAACATGCTAATGGGGCAGCTAGATCAGCACAGTGCTACGTTTGTGGTTGCGCCACAGACATTTATTCAATATGTGTGGGCTGGACTGACACACACTGGGAGAACGGTGATAGCTTAGAGGTAGAGCGAAAGGTCTCGGGTTCGAGTTCCGGCAGAAGCGGCGGGAGAATCTTCTTCTCCAGGGTCGCTTTCTGTGATGATTCTTATTTCGGCATACGTTCCACCCACGTGTTACCGCAGTAGCACGTAAAAGATTCGGTCATTCTGCCAA
>JABMCL010001379.1:107500-125000 GCA_018857735.1 Alviniconcha marisindica | reverse complement strand
AAAACAAGTGGACACATTTTACTTTCCTCCCTACTAACTGTGAAAAACAACAGGACACATTTGACCTTCCTCCCTACTAACTGTGAAAAACAACTGGACACATTTGACCTTCCTCCCTACTACCTGTGAAAAACAACTGGACACATTTTACTTTCCTCCATACTAACTGTGAAAAACAACTGGACACATTTGACCTTCCTCCCTACTAACTGTGAAAAACAACTGAACACATATATTTACCTTCCTCCCTACTAACTGTGAAAAACAACAGGACACAGTCACCAGACAACATAACTGCCTGCAGTGCGCATTACTACTGAAGACATCCGCTGCGACCAGTTGAAATGGAGATATGTCCATCCCTTATGAAATGGCCTGACCGGCTGACACCGTGTTTCATACTGTGACACTACAGCAGGTAAACTCTGAGGTAGCTAATGCAGGTACAGTCAAGTACCCTTTTTTTCCCCCACTTAAAGGAAAATGTGGGTGCCATGCATGAATACTAAACACACAAAAGTGTACTCTATGTGACTATGACCATTTTGTCCTGCCACTTTGTACCGCAGGTGTGTGTGAATGGATTCTTGTACGTGGATTTGTGGAAAGATAATGAGTATTGTTGTTGGTAGCTTCTATATAACGCTATTCTCCGCTCTCGAGCAGACTCACTCCGCTCGCATATGATTCTACATGAGTGTCTACCTTTTCTTTTTCTTTTTCTTTTCTTTTTTTGCGTGTTTTTCAATGTCCACCGAAGTGGTGTACTTACAACGCTGACATGGCTGGTGCCACGTGAAACTGCTGCCGTCTCGGCGCATTCTGTGTACACCATACAACCATGCACCATGTCACTTCATGCAAAGCCACATACGTAAGGCGCACGCATGTTTAGCTGTACCTGCCACTGCGTTTTGGCAAAATGATCGGGGTCTTTTACGTGCTACTACGGTAACATGGGGGTGCAATAGATACTGAAATAAGAGTAGATACCGAAATAAGAGTCAGCACAGAAAGTTGACCGTGGAGAAGGAAATTCTCCCGCCGCTCCTGCACGGACTCGAACCCGCGACCTTTCAATCACGAGTCCGACGCTCTAACCACTGAGCTATCCCTGCACCCCGGGCAATGCATGCATTACAATAATAATAATCTGGTCAGTTCTATAGAGCAATATCTACCTTCCTGCCGACAAGGATGAACACGGCGTGAGTTACAACGTCACAAATAATGTATACATAAAACCTCATTTTTTTATATCTAAACATAATATTGTATTCCTCGTACACCGGACACACCACACACACACACACACACACACACACACACACACACACACACACACAGAGGCGCGCTCAGAGGGAACCTAACTGGGAGTTAGACAGGGGAAGGGGGAAGGGGGGCAGGAAGGACGAAGACAGAATATGGAATCACCTCTTGTGGTATTGTTTCTAGATGCGAGTTTTAACGCAGTTGTAATGCCCTCTAAGGGCATGACTGTTTTAACGCAGTTGTAATGCCCTCTAAGGGCATGACTGTTTTAACGCAGTTGTAATGCCCTCTAAGGGCATGACTGTTTTAACGCAGTTGTAATGCCCTCTAAGGGCATGAACGTGACGGACGTCAGACGGGGGAGAATTCCATTGCTTTGGAGCGCAGTGAAAGAAACGGCGTTGGCCGAATTGGTTATAGTTTTACCATACTAAGTGTCTGCGTGTCTGCAGAAGAACGAAGCTGCCCTGGAAGGGGTGTACACAGCGAGAAGGTCAGAGAGACAGGCAGGAGATGAGTCAGAGAAGTTGTGACAGTTAGTTGACGGTTTGTAGTCTATTCTGGCTTGGACCGGTAACCAATGAAGAGCTTGCTGAAGATGTTGCACATAATCACGTTTGCCTGCTTTGAAAACGAGTTTCACTGCAGAATAATGACTAATATCGTCCTTTGTTTAATTCACACAGCGCAAAGTGACTACAACTGATTTAAACAAAAAACTAAAACAAAAATTAAGTCAAAAGCTATCACGTCGAAGTGTTGCTTTACGTCCACAGAAACCGTAGGCTTATTAGTGACGGGAGCCCAGGACGGCCACCTCGACTTTCACACAGCTCCTGAGCTCTGAAGCTGTCACTTCTTCTTCAAATGTTGCTTAACGTCCACAGAGACCATAAGGACTATTAGGGACGGGAAGAAGAAGCTATCATTGAGGAGAAACCTGTTACGAGCAGTTCCAGATTTGAAGAAGACTCCAATTACTAAAGGTTTGCTTTTTCACTGAGTTGTGTCGGCTCCGTGTGAGGAATGACCGCGATTCAACACGTTAGCACGCGCAGTCTTGCTTCCAGACAGCTCATGTGATGTGGGGCTGCATGCTTACAAAGTTCGTGTACACGAACAAAGGCACATTTTAATTCTTTTCTTTTGGTAGATTTTTTCTTTCTCCCTCGAATTCTTTTTATTTTATTTTTTCCTTCTTTTTCTAAGGACAGAAAAGCAGACGATGTGCAGGTTGAATGGAAAGATAATTCAAGATTAGTCAGTCAACACGAAAAGGTAATTCAAGGTTAGCCAGTCAACACGGAAAGGTAATTCAAGATTAGCCAGCTAACACGGAAGGAGGGGGGAGGGGGGGGGGGTCGATTCAAAATTAGCCAATCAACACGGAGGGGAAATTCAAAATTAGCCAATCGAAACCGCAGACAGGCCTGGCGCTAAGAGGCTGCCAGCAGTGCTGCTGTGTGTTGGGTCAGAGGTCAGAGGTCAGACGCTAGAAAAGTACTTCCGGCACTTTATCGAGGCGCAGGGAAGATTAGGGAGAGTAAGTAAACATGGTGCTTAACGTCTATAGAAACCGTACGGCTTATTAGGCACGGAGAGAAGGGGGGTGGGTGGGGGGGTATGGAGGTGGGGGAAGAGGGAGATTATATACCTATTGCTAGACTGTCACCACCAGAATGACTTCTGCATTAAAATGGGCAGCGATGAGAGCCATTTTAATTGTTTCAGTAGGAAGTGATGGACAAAGTCACGAGACAGTGTCCACAAACCACAAGCTTTTTGAAGAGAAAGGAGAGCCGAAGCGGTATCGAACCGAGGTCCTTCCGCTTACCAGCCTGACGCCTTACCGCTAGGCCAAACCGGCTCACGGCTGACTGGTCATTTGAGACCTATTTTATACACCCATAAAACTCCACCCAGTCCTTCCGACTGCTTGTGGGAGTGCACCCCCTCCCCCCAACACACCGCCCCTCTCTTTCTTTCTTTCTTTTCTTTTTTCTCTCTCTCTTCCCCCCCCCTTACTGTTCTTTATAACATAAGGATTGACTGCTTCTGTTTTCTTTTCCGATACTAGTCATAATTATGAACTGATCAGATGTTCTGCTGCTTTATTTGCAGGTTGTATGCTCATAATATGTAACTGAATGGTGTATGGCATGTGTTCATCTGACGCTGTGAGCACGCTATGTTTGGTGTGGACATTCTCGTGTATAACGTTTCAGTCACTCATTCATGCCTATATGTATACAAATAATGCCTGTAATTTGATAGCTGTTCATCAGTAGCTTAGCAAGGACTAGTTGTTAGGCGGGTTTTTGACTGAACCTAAACTACAATCCCTGTAAAACAAAGTTTTCGAGTTCGAGTTCGACTTTGAGTTCAAGTGCTGACTCTTACTTCACTGCTGGCTACAAGTGCTGACTCTTACTTCACTGCTGGCTACAAGTGCTGACTCTTACTTCACTGCTGACTACAAGTGCTGACTCTTACTTCACTGCTGGCTACAAGTGCTGACTCTTACTTCACTGCTGGCTACAAGTGCTGACTCTTACTTCACTGCTGGCTACAAGTGCTGACTCTTCACTGTTGGTTCCCGCGTCTTTTCTGTCTTCGGTTCCTCTACATGGAATGACCTTCCCCTTCCTCTCCGACAGAAACCCTCTCTGGACTCCTTCAGGTCAGACCTTAACCCCTTCACTGCCCCAGCTTGTAAAATGTCCGGGCTGAATGATGCATGGACGCGCCTGCAAACAGTATACTTTCCTGTTCTGTAACATCTACTTTCAATGCTATGCGTTTTGATGGAGGTTCTTCCACATGCCCGTTCCAAAAAGAAGACAAAAAGGCTGCAGGGTTTCAAATTTTGCACTTTTATCAGTTGTTTTTAAGCGACATCATGGCAGTGAAAGGATTAATAAGACATTTCTTTTCCCAAAACTATAGGCCTGCCATGTTTTCCGTTCCGTGCTGCTGTCTTCATCCGTCCCAAGCCTCATTTTCTGCCCGTTTTTTTTAAGTTGTGTGTAAATGAAGTAAAGTCTTGTATAAAAATAAAATCTGAAACAAGAACGACTGCTAGCCGTTCTAAAAACAAGATCCAATCACATAAAAGGTTCAAAAGAATGTTGTTTGTTGTGTTTTGAGTTTTGTCCTAACACATAGCATTCTTTTGAGCCTTTCATGTATTTGAAGTCAGCATGCGCGTGAGTCCGTGCGTGCGTGCGTGTGTGCGTGTGTGCGTATGTGTGTGTGTGTGTGTGTGTGTGTGTGTGTGTGTGTGTGTGTGTGTGTGTGTGTGTGTGTGTGTGTGTGTGTGTGTGTGTGTGTGTGTGCCCTTAGAATAGTCTCTATGGACAATATTTTGTGTTTTATAAATACTTCTATTATTGTTATACAGATTTTGACTGAACCTAAGACTACATTCCTTGTAAAATAAAGTGTTCGAGTTCGAGTTCGAGTTCTCTCATATGCGATGAAATATCTTACAGTCGGTCCAGCTGTTTTATAATCAAGCACATTGTATGAATTCCTATAATTCAGCAATTTTTGATGTTGTTGTTGTTGATCTCGTTTATATAGCGCTATTCTCCGCTCTCGAGCAGACTCACTGCGCTCGCATGTTGCATGGGTTTTCAATGCCAAACAGCAGCTGTAGTAAATATATTGCTCATTTGTTGCCTGTGTCAACCTCCCTCAAAGCTAACGAATTTTCACTTATCAAGGGGTTAGAATTCCGGTGCATTTTTAGCGTGCAAGATCCAAAAAGCAAGGTGCGACAAGCGTGCAGCATGCCAAGTTAGAGAACCTACGTCCATCCGGGACCTGTGTCTTTGGAGACAAAGTCTTCATCACTTTGGAACTTAGCTTGATGAATATGTTGTAAAAAAAAAAGTAAAGACATTCTTCGTACATTATGGTAGAGAATAATCCTTTCCTATAACCAGGAGAAGGTAATGGATGAGAGTTATCCTTTCTTGTAACCAAGGGAGATATCTGAAAGGTGGAGAAATATCCTTTCTTATTATCTGAAAGGTGGAGAATTATCCTTTATTATAACCAAGGGAAAAATCTGAAAAGTGGAGAGTATAATCCTTTCTTATAGCCAAGGAAAAGGCATTGGGGAAAGGTCTGAATGGTGAAAGCAAGAGAGGAAAATGACACACAGTGGCTGACCTCGTTGCACTCAGTGCAAAAGAACTGGTTCTTCTCTTCGTCGCCGTTATATATATATATATATATATATATATATATATATATATATATATATATATATATATAGAGAGAGAGAGAGAGAGAGAGAGAGAGAGAGAGAGAGAGAGAGAGAGAGAGACTGGTTCTTCTCTTCGTCGCCGTTATAGAGAGAGAGAGAGAGAGAGAGAGAGAGAGAGAGCAAACAAAGCTGGGAACGGAAACACGCCCAAAGCAAATGTCACTAGTATTCCGTGTTTTTGTTTTGTTTGTTGTTGCTGCAGCTGTTTGTTGCTTCTTTTGCTTTTCATCGTCCTGAGGTGTCCCAGCGCGGTTGACAGGACGTTAAAATCCAATTACTAAAGGTTTGCTTTTTCACTGAGTTGTGTCGGCTCCGTGTGAACCTGAGGGCGGTGCGGCGCAGAAAGTGATGACGACATAAAAAGCGACACGTCCCCGAACTGCCGCGAGGTGCCTGTCACCCGTGCAGCATTGCGGAAATTGAAAACAGGGCTACGGTGATAGGGGTGTGTGTGTGGGGGGGGGGGGGGGGGGGTGGGGGGGGGGGGGGGGGGGGGGAGGGGGGGGGGGAGTGAAACTGATTGGCATCATTTCTATAAGTACAGTGGTCCTCATTTTAATTCCCTGAAAGCCCAGCCTCGTTTTGATAAGGCCTGTGGGAGCGAAGGTTACGCCGCCATCACTAGGCCGGAGTGATTAACGAATCCAGTTAGCTGCTACATTGATTCTCTCTCTCTCTCTCTCTCTCTCTCTCTCTCTCTCTCTCTCTCTCTCTCTCTCTCTCTCTCGATTGACGTGGAGAAAATAGACCTCTTTGTTGAAGCGGTTTTCATCGAAGCAACATAATCACCTCGTAACATATTCTTCAAAACAACGGAGGTTGCCAGTTACAGCTGTTACGACCACACCGGGGGAATGCCGATTAGAACTAATACGGGTAAAGTGTATGACCATGAGTTCACGTGACAGGCGCAGCCCTCTTTCCATGTGTGTCTTTGTCGCCCCTGGCACGCGCGCGCGCGCACACACACACACACACACACACTGCCTGCACGTTTTGTCACCCCAGCGTGTTTTGTCACCCCAGCACGTTTTGTCACCACGTGGTAACAAAACGTGCCGGAAGGTCCATTCGCTGCACGTTTTGTCACGCCTTCGCCAACAACACTTTAATCTGTCTTTCATCTGCCCTCGATGTGTGTGTATGGGTGTGGGTGTGAGGTGAGAGAGGGAGAGGGTGTGGGGGGGGGGGGGGGAAGATTTATTCATTTAGGCCATTGCCCCTCATGGAGGAGTGCAGGTGGATGATCTACCACCTCACAGTACATACTATAATTATGCCTATGAGCAAGAAAACCAACAAACTAACGACGATGTGCTTGACTATGTGACACAAGAGAGAGAGAGAGAGAGAGAGAGTGTGTGTGTGTGTGTGTGTGTGCGCTCGCGCGAGCGCACGCGCGTGTGTGTTTGTGTGCACGCCTGTGTGCGTGTGTTGCATTGTGTTGTTTTATTATCCCCGCGTCAGTCAGTGATAAACTGATTTTTTTTATTGCTTTGAGTAGACTACAAGGCAGCCTGTATCTCTGTGACTATGTCGAATGTGGTCATATAAAGACCTATCCTGTGGTTTGATCGCGTGTTGTGTATGTCCTGTCGGTATGTTTGATGGAACGATTGCTCTGATTTGATGAAGCTGAAGGTAAACAAGGACTGACTGTTTTTGTCAGAATGTTTCACTGGACAGCTCCTAGTGAGGTTTACAGCGTAATACGCGCCCCACGAGTTTTCTGTATTATTTATTATTATCTCCCAAGCAACTCTCAGGAAGTGTAAACATTATGTGGTCGAACTTCTTTTGGAAACCGTCACAGCTGACCTCGACGGATACCACTCACTGTGCAAGTGTCCCGATGTTTTACGGGCACCACTCAAAATTGTGCAAGTGCCCTGTTGTTTTACGGGCACCACCCACAGTTGTGTAAGTGCCCTGTTGTTTTACGGGCACCACTCACAGTTGTGCAAGTGCCCTGTTTTTCTACGGGCACCACTCACAATTGTGCAAGTGCCCTGTTGCTTTACGGGCACCACTCACAATTGTGCAAGTGCCCTGTTGTTTTACGGGCACCACTCACAATTGTGCAAGTGCCCTGTTGCTTTACGGGCACCACTCACAATTGTGCAAGTGCCCTGTTGCTTTACGGGCACCACTCACAATTGTGCAAGTGCCCTGTTGTTTTACGGGCACCACTCACAATTATGCAAGTGCCCTGTTGTTTTACGGGCACCACTCAGAACAACTGCCCCGTTGGTAGTTGGCCCTTCGTCACAGGGGTATTTCAGTCACAGGTATACATCGGCTACAACTACATTGCCTCCACGAGGCGTTTCCGTACACAGTAGCATACCGACTGTACAAAGCTTAATTTATACAGCTTAAAACAGGCAGCAGACAGAGACAAGAGACGGATGAAGACAGCAGCACGGAACGGAAAATATGGCAGGTCTTTAGGTTTAGAAATGGTTTTAGGTTACAACTGAATGAATCCAGAGAATGTTTCTGTCGGAGAGGAAGGGTGTGTGTGGTGTGTGTGTGTGTGTGTGTGTGTGTGTGTGTGTGTGTGAACCCCTTGCAGGAAACTGGGGTTGCCTCACTTGGATATCCATCCGGCTACAGAACCGCAAGATCAGTGCTACCCGTGATTTATGATTGCAAAATTAATGTACCCGAAGTACATGTTGTTCGAAACGACGAGAAACAGCAATTTTTCAGAATGAAAAGGAAAAGCAAGATTTGCCAGTGATCACGAGGGATGGTGGTTAATGTTGCCAGGGAATTCACACCGTACACGGCTTTCCTAATTGGTTTATATTAATTATCCTGTTTTGCGGATTGTATTAATTAGCTGTGCTGTTTGTAGTGACGTATGTCCAGTCCGCAGAGGATTTTATTTCTCCTCGACAACTTACGAGCAGATTTCACTTCATCTGCTCTTGCAAACTTTTCATTTCTTTGGGAATAAATACTGTGAAGACAGCGCCGTAAAACTGAGAAAATCCAACGATTTTTATTTTTTTAAATAGAATCTGATCTCTTCTTCCTGTGGATAATTAGCCATACTGTGATGAAGCTTGGTCTCTTCTTCCTATGGACAATTAGCCATGCTGTGATGAGGATTGGTCTCTTCTTCTTGTGGGCAATTAGCCATGCTGTGATGAGGCTTGGTCTCTTCCTGTGGGAAATTAGCCATGCTGTGATGAGGCTTGGTCTCTTCCTGTGGACAATTAGCCATGCTGTGATGAGGCTTGGTCTCTTCTTCCTGTGGGCAATTAGCCATGCTGTGATGAGGCTTGGTCTCTTCTTCCTGTGGGCAATTAACCATGCTGTGATGTGGCTTGGTCTCTTCTTCGTGTGGACAATTAGCCATGCTGAGATGAGGCTTGGTCTCTTCTTCCTGTGGGCAATTAGCCATGCTGTGATGTGGCTTGGTCTCTTCTTCCTGTGGGCAATTAGCCATGCTGTGATAAGGATTGGTCTCTTCTTCCTGTGGGCAATTAGCCATGCTGTGATGTGGCTTGGTCTCTTCCTGTGGACAATTAGCCATGCTGTGATGAGGCTTGGTCTCTTCTTCCTGTGGGCAATTAGCCATGCTGTGATGTGGCTTGGTCTCTTCTTCCTGTGGGCAATTAGCCATGCTGTGATGTGGCTTGGTCTCTTCCTGTGGACAATTAGCCATGCTGTGATGAGGCTTGGTCTCTTCTTCCTGTGGGCAATTAGCCATGCTGTGATGAGGCTTGGTCTCTCCCCGCGGACGTTTTCACAAGATCCTTTGATGACATCAAAAAGTCATTAGACAAATTAGTTACGTTTCTCTGGGATCTAAATACGTGGAAATTCCGCGACAAGACGTGTTCCTCTGGTAGAAGGGACGGAAGTAATCGTGTTAAAATAATGACTGTTGGAAGGTTTTAATGGATTGTGGGGAAAAGGATTTTTACTCTCTGAATGACACCGAATTGCCCGACACGCCCAGTGCGAAGACACACACACACACACACACACTTCAGTCAAAGCTCAGTTCATTTAATATTACAGCTTACCTGACGGATGGTATCAAGCCTACGTGACCCAAGAGATTTATCGGCCGATCCATTTTGCCTATCGTAATTCTGTCTGGCATTGGAACTGGCCTCCGTGTGAGTTTGATAACGCAGATAATACAGATCCACATGCAGCCTACACAGCTAAACAGGTCACTTTGTGCACGCTTTGTCACTGTTTCGCCAGCACCACCATATAATCATTCTTTGCTCTTCCCAGAGTGTGGTTGCGTGCATGTGAGTAGGACAAGCATGTAAGGCTATAGAAAAAAGAATCAACAACAAAGGAAATCAATAGCACTCGACAGACATCACACACGTAACAAGAGACAGAACAGACCTGAATTGTTTACGGTAACTGTCGTTTGACATGCGAGCAAACATAAGGTACAAAAACAGTCACATGTTCTAATTCCTTCTTGTTAGTGTCAGACCGTCTGTCTGTCTGTCTGTCTGTCTCTGTCTGTCTGTCTGTCTGTCTGTCTGTCTGTCTGTCTGTCTCTCTCTCTCTCTCTCTCTCTCTCTCTCTCTCTCTCTCTCTCTCTCTCGTCTCTGTCTTTGTGTGTGTGTGTGTGTGTGTGTGTGTGTGTGTGTGTGTCTTGTGTGTGTGTGTGTGTGTGTGTGTGTGTGTTTCTCTCTTCTCGTTTCTCTCTCTCTCGCTCTCTCTCTCTCTCTCTCTCTCTCTCTCTCTCTCTCTCTCTCTCTCAAGGATTGTTGTTTCGGTTCCGTTATAACCAATCTAAAAACCAGTCCTTGCTAGGCTACTGATTAATGATACAAATAATAATAATAATAACAACAATTTCTAATCTATTTACATCATTATATGAAGCAAGCAAGCTTCCGTACAAAACTTGCGTATTCTCAGCGCCAGACCCACGCATGCAAACAGTGCATATACAGCACTCGGTGGCCTTTCTAGTCTTCAACGCCGCCCACCCCCCGCCCCCTGACGGTGCATATACAGCACTCGGTGGCCTTTCTAGTCTTCAACGCCGCCCACCCCCCGCGCCCCCTGCCCCCGCTATATCGGTCATGACGTGTTAGGTTCAGTTTAATTTAAAAATACATGGGGGTAACAGTGATCGTGCTTTACATGAGGGTAATAGTGATCATGCTTTACATGGGGGTAATAGTTATGCTTTACATGGGGGTAATAGTTATCGTGCTTTACATGGGGGTAATAGTGATCATGCTTTACATGGGGGTAATAGTTATGCTTTACATGGGGTAATAGTTATCATGCTTTACATGGGAGTAATAGTGATCATACTTTACATGGGGGTTACTCGCTAGAGCCCAGTATCTCCCTTTTTATCTCCAATAAAGGTATATACTTCCAGCGGTCAGCCCTCGTTCATATAATACGAAAGTGATGGGGTGGGCGGTAATTGTTCCTGACTGGGATGGTGGTGATGTAGTTCACTGTTACTTGTACGGTTTTATTTTCACGTATTGCCTGTTACAGCTTTCGGCTTCTTATTTCTGTCGTCTGGTGTGGTTGTGACTGCTTTTATATTTCTGTCGTCTGCTTGTGATTGCCAGTGTAACGTTTGACGTTATGTATATGACATCTACTGCATTTGCTGAGGTTAGAGGTTGTCATCCGATTACAGAAATAAGACTGGCTTTCCTTTTGAAATTTCAGCTACGATGGGGTTAGATCCTACAGTAAGACCGGTTTGTCACAGCGGTGACAATATTTGACAGACAACGTTTGGACATGAATAAATGTATGAATGAAAGTTTTATATATAGTGCATAAAAAAAAACTTCCACACAAAACCATGCGTGTTCACAGCGCCAGATACACACAGTACATACATGTAAGCTCTCGCAAGCTAAAAACTATCAAAGGACACTCACACCAAAAAATGCAAACAGTCCCTACCTACCCACCCCTTCCCAAAAGTGCAACTACACATAGCAGTTAAAAAGACATCCCTTTTGTTCCTTCTTAGCCACTGATTCCTTTGCCTAATACTGATTTGAATCCCTTCTAACTATGTCGACAAACTAAAGAACAATCTCGCATGCAAAATAATAATAATAATGTACATTTATCATGCGCTCATCAACGCCCTGATACATATTAACCTACATATGATATTCTATACACATGCAGAGCATAGTCCTACCAAAACAATTTACATAAAGTAACGCACTACACACACACACACACACACACACCACACACACACACACACACACACACACACACACACACACACACACACACTGACTGTAGCAGAAACTGGGTACTGATATTAGTTAGGATGGAAATACTGTGAGAAGAGGAAGGTTTTCAGTTTGGCTTTAAAAGATGACAGGGTTGAGCAGCGGGAGTGAATTCCAAATGTGGGGTCCAAAGCAAGAGAAGGTGCGGAAGCCATGAGTCTTGCGTTTGTATTGCTGGATTTCAGATAAGATTAGTTGTTTTTTTTTATGTGTTATGCAATGTACTTTATTGTAGCGTATTGTGATGCTGTCTGTAGTGATGACTCATAAAGGGCATCAGTCAGAGTTTGTGTATGAGACGAATAAAATGTTGACAGTTGGTTTAAACTCAATTTTATTCATTCATCGTAATCGTAAGCCCAACAAATAAGTACAGGAAACACAAAAGCAGTATGCTTATCTGAGTGTTGACAGTTGACCAACAAAAAACTACAAACCATCTAAGTTTCTTTTCATTTTCCGCAGCCATCGACAAAACCTCCAGAAGGATGGCCTTTGCCTGCTTTACTCACCCAAGGGGAAGACACACTCGCTCCCGTCGCTTCGGGGATGCGGGGAACGTTTACCAACAGTAGGAGACGGACAACGACAGCAAACTAGTGCCCCACAAGGACTCCAGAGCAACACAGTCTGTAAAGACGCTAGACTGCAACCCACTGACAGGCTATCAGGCCTCTCGGTTTCTCTCTCCGCTTTTCCGGGGACCATCTCTCGGGCAGCCTTCTCGTCCGCAGTTGTCTCCCTCTCGGGCAACCTTCTCGTCCGCAGTTGTCTCCCTCTCGGGCAACCTTCTCATCCGCAGTTGCCTCCCTCTCGGGCAACCTTCTCATCCGCAGTTGTCTCCCTATCGAGCAGCCTTCTCACCCGCAGTTCTCTCATCGACAGTTCTCATCAGCAGTTCTCTCTCTCTTCCTCTCTCTCGGGCAGCATCAAGCATGGAGCACTTATCAAACCTGACAGACCCCCTGACAGCGTTTTCGGAGTTTGAGAACAAAAGTGAGGACAGCTTCTCCCATCACTGGGTCTCGTCCAGCTACATCCTGGTCCGCAACATGCAGACCGTGCTCGTGCCTTTCATCTTCCTCTTCGGCGTGGTGGGCAACCTGCTGGCCATTGGCTGTTTCCTCAGCCAATCGTTGCGCTCCACCTCCTGCGGTCTCTACATGGCAGCCAAGTGCACGTCGGACACGGCGTTTCTGGCGTCGCTCTTCATCATGTGGCTACACAGGGTGCGCGTGGACATCGTCAACGTTCAAGGAGTGTGCCAGCTGACGGTCTTCATCAGCTACATCTCGGGCTTCGTGTCTGTCTGGCTGGTGCTGGCCATCACCTACGAGAACTACATCCGCGTCTGCTGTCCCTACCTGACCAAGATCCGCTGCACACGGCGCGTGGCGCTAGTCACCATCGGCGCCATCGTCGCTTTTGCCGTCGTCTTCTACAGCTTCGCTCTCTGGACCACAAACGTTCTCGGAGAAGGTGTTGAGGAACCCCTCTGTATGTCCTTGCTCAAGTTCAAGGATGTCCTCATGGTCATGACCTTCATTGACACGGTCATAACCTTGGTACTGCCGTGTCTGATCATCGTTCCCTTGGACACCGCATCCCTCGTGGCCATTCTCCACGCCTACGACCGGAAGAGCAGGCTGCACGACACGTTGCTAAGCAACAACAGCAACCCTCGCAGGTTCCAGCAGTCCATGGAGGCCAAGGTGGCCACCTTTCTGCTGAGCGTGTCCTTGACCTTCCTGCTGCTGCACACACCGGGCCATCTGATTCGACTGAAACTGCTAGTGAGCCGCTACATCATGCATTCGTGAGTATATATATACAGAGCGCCTCTCTGTGTCTGTTGCGGCACGAGTTTGATGTTCTGCCTGTACGTTTCGTGACCCCGACACAACTTCGTCACCTCCGGGTGACAACTCGTGCAGAAAGGTTCACTCAGTGCACGATCTGTCAGTCCTTCGCCAGCACCAGCACTGTAATCTGTCCTCCTCTTTTGTGGTGCTGTAGCTTGATAAAGGGAATTACCCCGGAAATTCGCATGCTGTGTTTTGTCCTAATAAATAGCGTTCTTTTGAACCTTTTATGTGCCTGGATCCTGATTTTTCTACAGTTCAAAGGTAGAGGGATGCGTAGCTGAGTACGACTACGTACGAAAATCATTAAAAAACAAAAACAAAAATTTAACGAATCTTACTCTTCGTAACGGATTGAAAAAATGTCCTGACATGAGTAACATGGAGATGGTTTCGGGACTGACTTTGTCTTGCGCAGTGTAGGTGAATTTTACCTTATCGGACATATGGATTAAGCAGTCATTGCTGTAGGCAGCCGTTTGCCTGAAGTGTGCAACGGTCTCTAAAAGTTGCCTAACTGATGAAACAGGCAATTTGCATCTATGTATCTAAGCAGCTATGCATGTATAGATCGCGTGAGATTATCATTTTAAATGGTTGACTTAGACTAGTTTAAGTAATTAATGATATACTGATGTGTGTCTTGAAATGTCTGACTACTCAGGGTTGCACTTGTGTAGTGTCACCTCGTTCTGTGTGGCATTGTATTGTACAGTGTCACCTCGTTCTGTGTTGCATTGTATAGTGTCACCTCGTTCTGTGCCTGTGTGGCATTGTATTGTACAGTGTCACCTCGTTCTGTGTGGCATTGTATAGTGTCACCTCGTTCTGTGTGGCATTGTATTGTATAGTGTCACCTCGTTCTGTGTGGCATTGTATTGCATAGTGTCACCTCGTTCCGTGCCTGTGTTACATTGTATTGTATAGTGTCACCTCGTTCCGTGCCTGTGTGGCATTGTATTGTACAGTGTCACCTCGTTCTGTGTTACATTGTATTGTATAGTGTCACCTCGTTCTGTGTTACATTGTATTGTATAGTGTCACCTCGTTCTGTGTTACATTGTATAGTATAGTGTCACCTCGTTCCGTGCCTGTGTTACATTGTATTGTACAGTGTCACCTCGTTCCGTACCTGTGTTACATTGTATTGTACAGTGTCACCTCGTTCTGTGTTACATTGTATTGTAGTGTCACCTCGTTCTGTGTCTGTGTTGCAGGGCACTGAGTGACACCGACGCCCTGTTACAGCGGCTGTTCGAAACGCTCTACTACTTCAACTTCTGCTGCAGCGTGGTCATCTTCCTGGCCTCTGGCGCCAACTTCCGGGCCATCTTCGTGTCCATGTACTGCCGGCGCTTCGTGTACCTGGGCAACGCCTGCCCCGACCGCTTTATCATCCGCCTGCATCGCAGGGAGTCGGGACACCTGTGCGAGAACCTGGCCTTCGATCCGGACTGCACCGGCGCCACTCACAGCATCGACACCGAGGAATAAGTCTGACGCGCGGCTCTTGACGACTGAGGCGTCAAGCGTTGGCAGTCTGACGCGCGGTTCCTGGCGATTGGGGCGTCAAGCGTCAAGCGTTGGCAGTCTTGGCGATTGAGGCGTCAGGCGTTGCCAGTCTGACGCGCGGCTCTTGATGATTGAGGCGTCAGGCGTTGCCAGTCTGACGCGCGGCTCTTGATGATTGAGGCGTCAGGCGTTGCCAGTCTGACGCGCGGCTCTTGATGTTCGAGGCGTCAGGCGTTGCCAGTCTGACGCGCGGATCTTGATGATTGAGGCGTCAGGCGTTGCCAGTCTGACGCGCGGCTCTTGAGGCGTCAAGCGATGCCAGTGGGAAGGAAGACAAGAAGGAGCGCCGGGCACACCGCTGCATATCCACAGCGGGATCAGCAGACGCTGCGAAATTCTTTCCATTGCTACCACATCCTCGCATTGCTGGCTAGAGCGCTGCACGTGTATTGTTACGTGTGTATTATGAGCTACTGAAAGTGTTTTCTTGCAGAACCGCTCTCTGTGTTACCGTGCCAATATGGCGATGCCCTCACAGAACTGCTCTCTGTGTTACCGTTCAGGTCTAGCAATGCCCCTCACAGAACCGCTCTCTGTGTTACCGTGCCAATATGGCGATGCCCTCACAGAACTGCTCTCTGTGTTACCGTGCAGGTCTAGCGATGCCCCTCACAGAACTGCTCTCTGTGTTACCGTGCAGGTCTAGCGATGCCCCTCACAGAACTGCTCTCTGTGTTACCGTGCAGGTCTAGCGATGCCCCTCACAGAACTGCTGTCTGTGTTACCGTGCCAGTCTAGCGATGACCTCACAGAACTGCTGTCTGTGTTACCGTGCCAGTCTAGCGATGCCCTCACAGAACTGCTGTCTGTGTTACCGTGCAGGTCTAGCGATGCCCCTCACAGAACTGCTGTCTGTGTTACCGTGCAGGTCTAGCGATGCCCTCACAGAACTGCTGTCTGTGTTACCGTGCCAGTCTAGCGATGACCTCAC
Source organism: Alviniconcha marisindica (assembly GCA_018857735.1). NCBI lineage: Eukaryota > Metazoa > Mollusca > Gastropoda > Provannidae > Alviniconcha > Alviniconcha marisindica. Next base: position 108,812 of record JABMCL010001379.1, on the reverse strand, counting down.
AGAACTGCTCTTTGTGTTACCGTGCCAGTCTAGCGATGTCCTCACAGAACTGCTCTCTGTGTTACCGTGCAGGTCTAGCGATGACCTCACAGAACTGCTCTCTGTGTTACCGTGCAGGTCTAGCAATGCACGTCACAGAACTGCTCTCTGTGTTACCGTGCCACTCTAGCGATGACTTCACAGAACTGTTCTCTGTGTTACCGTGCCATTCTAGCGATGACCTCACAGAAATGCTGTCTGTGTTACCGTGCCTGTCTAGCGATGCCCCTCACAGAACTGCTTTCTGTTGCCTAGCGATGCCCCTCACAGAACTGCTCTCTGTGTTACCATGCCAGTCTAGCGATGCCCCTCATAGAATTGATGAGACTCAGATGTGGAGGGGTCGCAAGCAATCCGTGCTTAGGCTGTTGTTACCAAATCGAGTCGGTCTTCGTCTACCGTAGATCTGAGAGATTTTTGATGCTTTAAAGGAATGTTCTTTGCTTTCAGCCACACAGAATTCGCCTTGTATTCTTTATGATCTGTCTGTTGTTTTTGTGCGCGTATTTGGGCCGTGGTCCGCTTTCACTGTAACGTTGTCTCATTGGACTCTTTCACAGAATCGTCTTCTCAGTCCTTACTTTCTTTCCTGTTAGTCGCTTGCTCACCAAAACATGCAATGTATAACATCCAGGTGTGATAGTTGACAGTACTTGTTTATCAAAGCGTGCAGTGTATGGTGTTAACATTCAGGTGTGATAGTTGACAGTACATGCTTATCAAAGCGTGCAGTGTGTGGTGTTAACATCCAGGTGTGATAGTTGACAGTACATGCTTATCAAAGCGTGCAGTGTGTGGTGTTAACATCCAGGTGTGATAGTTGACCGTACTTGTTTATCAAAGCGTGCAGTGTGTGGTGTTAACATCCAGGTGTGATAGTTGACAGTACATGCTTATCAAAGCGTGCAGTGTGTGGTGTTAACATCCAGGTGTGATAGTTGACCGTACTTGTTTATCAAAGCGTGCAGTGTGTGGTGTTAACATTCAGGTGTGATAGCTGACAGTACTTGTTCACCAAAGCGTGCAGTGTGTGGTGTTAACATTCAGGTGTGACAGTTGGCAATACTTGTTCACCAAAGCGTGCAGTGTGTGGTGGTAACATTCAGATGTGACAACTGGCAATATTTGTTCACCAAAGCGTGCAGTGTGTGGTGTTAACACTCACGTATGACAGTTATACTTGTTGGCTACACGTGTTGAACAGACCGTACTGTGTGTTGTGTGTGATGTTAATGTACATTCAGGTGTGACAGCTGACAATACTTGCTCATCA
>JABMCL010001379.1:97500-105000 GCA_018857735.1 Alviniconcha marisindica | reverse complement strand
TCTGACCTGAGTAAGCCAACGGCAGCCTGAAGAGCAGCGCTATCACGTGATGTGCTGACCTGAGTAAGCCAACGGCAGCCTGGAGAGCAGCGCTATCCTGTCCTGCCCCAGGTTTTCAACTGTCGCTGTTTACTTGTTCCGAGTCTGTAGCAGCTGTTAACTCTGCCCGGGAAGACGGCGAACTTCAGTCCTTTTCTGCCACTTTCAACTGCAGACAGGTGAAATTCAGTACTTTTTCTTCTTCTTCTTCTTCTTTTCTCACTTTTCCACTGACTACTGACCGTTGTGGACTGACTAACCGTTACGGACTGACCGCCAAGAACAGCTGACTGCTATGGACTGACAGCTGTGAACAGCTTACTGCTACGGACTGACTGCTGTGAACAGCTCACCGCTACGGACTGACCGTTGTGAACAGCTGACCGCTATGGACTGGCTGCTGTGAACAGCTGACCGCAATGGACTGACCGCTGTGAACAGCTGACCGCAATAGACTGACCGCTGTGAACAGCTGACCGCTACGGACTGACCACTGTGAACAGCTGACCGCAATAGACTGACCGCTGTGAACAGCTGACCGCTATGAACAGCTGACCGCAATAGACTGGCCGCTGTGAACAGCTGACCGTTACGGGCTGACCGCTGTGAACAGCTGACCACAATAGACTGAACGCTGTGAACAGCTGCCTGCTACGGACTGACCGCTGTGAACAGCTGACCGCAATAGACTGACCGCTGTGAACAGCTGACCGCAATAGACTGGCCGCTGTGAACAGCTGACCGCTAACAGCTAACCGCTATGGATTGACCCCTCTGCTATGGTTCACATTATTCCCGGCTTTTCTGCCTTGATGAAAAATATAACGATTATTTATAACCGACCAGATTGTTCCGTCTCAGTTTGTGCGTGCGCACATGTGTGTCAACATCTCTTCCCATGTTTCTGTCTGTCCATCCAGTGTATGTGTAAGGCCGTTTTAACACCGTTGGGAAGCTCATGGAACGCATTGTTGCCAGGAAACTCGCCAGAGACCTCGAGGACAGGGAGATACTCCCTGTAATTGGGGGGAGGGGGGCATATTCAAATGCACACACACACACACACACACACACACACACACACACACACACACACACACACACCATGAGGTCTGAACTACATCTGCAAATGGGCGCAGCGCGCGCGCGTGCACACACACACACACACACACACACACACACACACACACACACACACACACACACACACACGTGAATGGGAAAATGCAACTGCATTTGCATATGACGTGTACGAAGGATTCCAGAGAAAAGAAGAAACTGGCTGTGGCAATCGATCTCGAGGATGCTTACAACAGAGTACAGTTCAAGCTGCTGATGAATCCGCTCATTCAATATGGAGTCAGCCTAACACTGACCCGGTGGGTTGCAGGAGCACTCCTGGAAAGAACAGTGGTTATGCAGCTTGGAAACTGGAGCTCTGCTCCTCATCAGCTCACAATGGGCCTACCACAAGGATCACAGCTCTCACCAGTCCTCTTCAATGTCTACACCAAAGGCCTGGCAGATCTGAACCAAAATGGACCCAGCAAGATTCTCATACTGGCAGATAACGGGCTCATGTACAAAACATCAAAGGACTCCTAGGAGGCAGCCGAAGCAGTGCCTCCTGATGTCGTTATCGCGGACATCGGAGGTCTGGCCCTAGACATCTTTCTCCACGGTCCAGAGTCTGCGCACAAGAATGGCATTGTAAAGACATTCATTCACACATCCATTCCCATACACCCATGCACACTCATCAAAAAGAAAAAAAGAAAAAGAAGAGCAAAACGCTCGACTCGCCTAACATGATGCCTTCGTTTACTGGTCCTCTTCCTGTCCAATGTGGTGATGGTCGACGGCCAGGTAGCTGGGTCTTGCTTCTCAGGATTGCTCCACGTCGGAGGCCTTCTCGCCTAGGACAATGCGGACAGAAAACATTTGTAGGTATGTTCAACAAATACTCCAGCATCGCCCGGCAACGTGGTGCCTTGTGGTGTCGTTATCGCGGACATTGCAGGTCAGGCCCTAGACATCTTTCTCCACGGTCCAGAGTCTGCGCACAAGAATGGCATCCTAAAGACATTCACTCACACATCCATCCAGCCATGCACACTCCTAAAACAAACAAAGAGCAAAACCCTCAACTCACCTAATATGACGCCTTCGTTTACTGGTCCTCTTCCTGTCCAATGTGGTGGTGGGCGACGGCCAGGAAGCTTGGCAGGTGCTACTCAGGACGGCTCAACGTCGGAGGCCTTCTTGCCTAGGACAGTACTGACAGAAAACATTTGTAGATGTGTTCATGAAATATTCCACCATTGCCCGGTAACAACGCCATTTCTAACATTCTCGAAAATAACCCTTTCCTGCCAGGCTACAGCAGCTCCTCAGGCTGACTCCTGGTGACTCGGACACGTGGAGTCTGATGATGTCGTTATCGCGGACATTGCAGGTCAGGCCCTAGACATCTTTCTCCACGGTCCAGTGTCTACGCACAAGAATGGCATTGTAAAGACATTCACTCACACATCCATTCCCATCCAGCCATGCACACTCCTAAAACAAAGAGCAAAACCCTCAACTCACTAAACATGACGCCTTCGTTTAGTTGTCCCCTTCCTGTCCAATGTGGTGGTGGGCGACGGCCAGGAAGCTTGGCAGATGATCCTCAGGACTGTTCCACGTCTGAAGCCTTCTCGCTTAGGACAGTACTGACAGAAAACATTTGTAGATGTGTTCAGCACATACTCCAACATTTCCAGACAACAATGGCCTTTGTAACAACCTCCACAATAACCTTTTCCTGCGTGGCTTCGGCAGCTCCCCAGGCTGACTCCTGGTGACTCGGACACGTGGAGCCTGATGATGTCGTTATCGCGGACATTGGAGGTCAGGCCCGAGACATCGTTCTCCACGATCCAGAGTCTGCGCACAAGAATGGTATTGTAAAGACATTCACTCACACATCCATTCCCATCCAGCCATGCACACTCCTCAAAACAACACACACAAAAACGCTCAACTCACCAAACATGATGCCTTCGTCTACTGGTCCTCTTCCTGTCCAATAGGTCGTGGGCGACGGCCAGGAAGCTTGGCACCTGCTCCTCACGACTGCTCCACCTCGGAGGCCTTGCCGCCTAGGACAGTACTGACAGAAAACATTTGTAAATGTGTTCAACACATATTCCAACATCGCCCGGCAATAATGCCGTTCTCCACTTTCCAGAGTCTGCGCACAAGAATGGCATTCACTCACACATCCATTCCCATCCAGCCATGCACACTCTTCAAAAAAACAAAAAAACAAAAAAACACTCAACTCATCAAACATGATGCCTTCGTTTACTGGTCCTCTTCCTGTCCAATATGGTGGTGGGCAACTGCTCCACGTCGGAGACTTTCTCGCCTAGGACAGTGCTGACAGAAAACATTTGTAAATGTATTCAACAAACACACTAACATCGCCGGGCAACAATGCCCTTTCTAACAACCTCCACAATAACCCTTTCCTGCCTGGCTTCAGCAGCTTCCCAGGTTGACTCCTGGTGACTCGGACACGAGGAACCTGATGATGTCGGTCCAGAGTCTGCGCAGAAGAAAGGCATCTTAAAGCTATTCACTCATATATCCATTCCCATCCAGCCATGAACACTCCTGAAAATAAAAAACAAAACAAAACAAAAACTCAACTCACCGAACATGATGCCTTTCTTTACTGGTCCTCTTCCTGTCCAATGTGGAGGTGGGCGACGGCCAGGAAGCTTGGCAGATGCTCCTCACGACTGCTCCACGTCGGAGGACTTCTCACCTAGGACAGTACTGACAGAAAACATTTGTAGATGTGTTCAACAAATACTCCAACCTTCTCTAGGAACAATCCTTGAATGCGTATATCTGTGTGTGTGTGTGTGTGTGTGTGTGTGTGTGTGTGTGTGTGTGTGGTGGTGTGTGTGTGTGTGCGTGTGTGTGTTGTGTGGTGTGCAGTGTGTGTGTGTGTGTGTGGTGTGTGGTGTGTGCGTGCGTGCGTGCGTGCGTGCGTGCGTGCGTGGTGTGTGTGTGTGTGTGTGTGTGTGTGTGTGTGTGTGTGTGTGTGTGTGTGCGTGCGTGTGTGTGTGTGCGTCAGTGCGCGCGTGCGTGCGTGTGTGTGGTTAGTATAGTGTAAAGCGCCCTGCTCTCCCACCATGTGCGGTAGATGGGCGCTCTAGAAATCCTCTTTATTATTATTAGTAAAGGAAAGCAGAAGGGGACACACACAACACACACGCACGCACGCACCACACACACACACACACACACACACACCACGACACACACCACACCACACACACACACACACACACACACACTGCATCACACACACACACACAACACACACACACACACACACACACACACACACACACACACAGACGCATGCACCACACACACACACACACACACACACACACACACACACACACACACACCACACACACACACACACGCACACACCACGCACAGCACACACACACACACACACACACACACACACACACACACACACACCACGCAAACGACGACACACACCGACGCACGACACGCATGCACACAAAACACCAACTCACGCACACCCCACACACACACACACAACGGTCAAAGAACGACATCACACCGTATTCGATTAATGCATGTCATAAACAGGGTGGTGCCCAATTTCTCACAGCATCACCGCCACCACAAGCACGCGCCGCGCTGACCCGACCCGCGCGCGCGCACTTCCGCCGTGCCAGTCAGTCACAGTCACAATCACCCGGACTTCTGACATGCTCCGCATCGTGCGCTGAGCTGCTCGTGTTTTCTTGTCATCCCGTGCGCTACTGACTCCGGCGCCAAGGCTGTGTCATCCGTCTCTTTGTTGCCGTGATGACGGTACAAGGTAAAGTTCTGCACACACCCAGCGTGTCCACGTACTGTGTCAGTTTCACGCCGATTGTCGCCCTTCGCGTTATCTGTTTAAAAAAAAAAAAGGCTGTGGGCGGGATTTGTGTTAGCGGCACTGAGTTCGGTGGGTTTCTCAGTCAGTGCGTGCTGTGTATGGTGGGTTTTGTCAGTCAGTAACGGCCAGTCGGAACCGGCGGGACGTCGGATTTGGCGTGTGGGGCCATGTGTATTCGATTTGGTGGTTGGGAGCATGCTGTCAGTGAGTCATCTGTGGCTCTGCTGCTTTGTGTTTTCTCCGGCAACGGATATTGACCTAGGTTTGCTTGGTTCCAAAGTGTGTCAGTCCAGGCCTCGGTCCTATAATTGGCGTTGTAGCTACCGGTGTAGCAGACATTTTCCCCCGGGTGGAATTCGCGCCGGAGAGAAGTCAGTGTTCACTGTTTTCTGTTAACGATTCTTTCTGTTGTTGTTTTTTGTGTTTTTTTGCTGGTGGTTTTTATTTGTTTGTTTGGTGTGTGTGTGTGTGTGTGTGTGTGTGTGTGTGTATGTGTGTGTGTGTGTGTTGTCAGTTTGTGTGTGTGTGTATGTGTGTGTGTATGTATGTGTGTGTGTGTGTTGTCAGTGTGTGTGTGCGTGTGTGTGTGTCATTGTGTGCGTGCGTGCCGGCGTGTGTGTGTGTTTGTGTTAATGCGTGTTTGTGTGCGTGCGTGCGTGTGTAGCGCGCGCGCGTGTGTATGTGTGTGCGTGCGTGTGTGTGTGTGTGTGTGTGTGTGTGTGTGTGTGTGTGTGTGTGTGTGAGTGGTTTCTTTTTAACTCAGTTCAGGCTTGTTTTGTGTCCAGCTGTGGGTAATAAAGCGGGAACAGTGAGAAGCAGTGTGCTTGGTGAGCCGGTTTGGCCTAGCGGTAAGGCGTTAGGCTGGTAAGCGGAAGGACCGCGGTTCGATACCGCTTCGGCTCTCCCTTATCTTCAAAAAGGTTGTGGTTTGTGGACACTGTCTTGTGACTTTGTCCATCACTTCCTACTGAAACATTAAAATGGCTCTCATCGCTGCCCATCTTAATGCAGAAGTCATTCTGGTGGTGACAGTGTAGCGATAGGTATATAATCTCCCTCTCCCCCACCTCCATACCCCTTCCCCCCCTTCTCCCCGTCCCTAATAAGCCTTATGGTTTCTGTGGACGTTAAGCACCATGTTGACTTACTTAGCAGTGTGCTTGGGCCGTGCGCTATAGACCGTGACCAGGCCGACAGAAACCAGCAGAAGAGCGCTATCAGCTCACATCAGGGTGAAACGAGATCACACCGGTAATATTAGCACAGAGCTGTGGGGTCGATGACCTTAAATCACGTCAGGGTGAAACGCCGGTTTGGTCTGCGTAACAGCTTGACTTGAACGGCGGGATTTGAGATACACTACGCTCTTCTTCCGACACCCGCCTGTTGGAAATCCAACAATACGAACGCAAGACTCGTGGCTTTCGCACCTTCCCTTGCTTTGGACCCCACATTTGGAATTCACTTCCACAAGACCTTAGACACTGCTCAACCCTGTCATCTTTTAAAGCCAAGCTGAAAACCTTCCTCTTCTCACAGTATTTCCATCCTAACTAATATCAGTGCCCAGTTTCTGCTACAGTCAGTGTGTGTGTGTGTGTGTGTGTGTGTGTGTGTGTGTGTGTGTGTGTGTGTGTTTTGTAGTGCGTTATATATATATATATATATATATATATATATATATATATATATATATATATATATATATATATATCAATATTTTATATAAATTGTTTTGGTAGGACTATGCTCTACATGTGTATAGAATATCATAGTTAGGTTAATATGTATCATGTGAGCGCTCCTGGCGTTGATGAGCGCATGATAAATGTACATCATTATTATTATTATTTGTAATGGCGTGGAAGAGCCGCGTAGAAGGACAGGACACAGGCAGCGGAGTCAGTCAAAATGGAGACCACAGCAGGCGGCGACGGCAAACAGGCTTTATTCTACAGCAGCAGACAACTTTCTCAGCACACCCAAAATCCTCACGCGCACGCATAGATAAGAGAACTGCGCGGGCCGCAAGGAACACACGCTATCGTTACAATGAAATCGGCCCTCTGGACCACAAAATGGCTGACTATTGTGTTTCCTTGGCCCGCACAAATACAGTTTCCTCAACAATAACTAAACTAATTAAAACATGAAATACATCAAATAAAAGCTACAGTTACAACCTTTTAAACCGTATAAACAAAATGTACACACATGACTTATTTAATTTACAACAAGAGTGGGAAGCGTGGCTTGCACCTGTCTCTAAGCAGATTCGTACAACTAAATCACAACTAACACAATGTACAAAATATAACTGTCAATAAAACTTACATCAGAATAAAGAACACGCTCCCACGGTTAAAATGGTACATAACAATTACAATACAACGCTCTATAAGAGAAGCAAGACACACTCAAAGACTAGTACTAAAACAAATGTTGCGAACTTTCGCCTGGGGCGCGTTATCTTAGTCGCA
>JABMCL010001379.1:52500-92500 GCA_018857735.1 Alviniconcha marisindica | reverse complement strand
CGCTCGGTCTCAAAAAATTTTTCTTGAACCCCGCGTTGCAGATCTGAAGTACGATGATCCGGATGTTCAGTTCCACGAGACAGCAGCCGCTGCGGCTGAAACGGAAACTCTACAGAGCAGCAGCGAAACATGCAGCTTCACTGAAGATGGAAATCTAGCGATGGCGTCTTCTCCTAATGCGTGTGAAACAGAACGGCAACGGCTGCCTCTCCGTCGCACGTCTGACGTCGTCGATGGCGCTGACGAAAACGACGACGACCAGACAGCATCAGGGCAAGTGGAGATGGGACGAAAGGGAAAGGCCTCTGAGGTAGATATTGGAGACCATGAGACTGAAGTTCATGGTGATGAAAATTTGGAAACAGAACAAGGAAGCATCAAAAACGAGGACGAGGGTTTGGAAGGAGAGGAAGATGCTGAGGACGCAGACGAAGGTGAAACAGACGCCGAGTCCTTCGACGAAGAGGATGAGCTGAAGAGGCCGGCCAGGAAGGTGCACGACATCGACCAGGGCTGGGCCTGGGTGGTGCTGGTTGCCGCCTTCCTGGGGATGACGATCTTCGGCACCTTCACCTTCTCCACCGGCATCTTCCAGGCCGAGATCCTGCAGGTGGTGGAGCCGGATGTGCAGAAGACTTCCTGGGTGGGTGCCAGCCACCTGTGCGTGCTCTGCGTTATAGGTGAGACTTGGCTTTCGCTCAACGTTATAGGTAAGACCTGGCTTTCCCTCACAACGTTATAGGTAAGACCTGGCTTTCCCTCACAACGTTATAGGTAAGACCTGGCCTTCCCTCACAACGTTATAGGTAAGACCTGGCTTTCCCTCACAACGTTATAGGTAAGACCTGGCTTTCCCTCACAACGTTATAGGTAAGACCTTGCCTTCCCTCACAACGTTATAGGTAAGACCTGGCTTTCCCTCACAACGTTATAGGTAAGACCTTCCCTCACAAAGTTATAGGTGGGACCAGGCTTTCCCTCAACGTTATAGGTACGACCTGACCTTCCCTCACAGGTGAGACTTGGCCTTCCCTCACAACGTTATAGGTAAGACTTGGCCTTCCCTCACAATGTTATAGGTAAGACCTGGCTTTCCCTCACAACGTTATAGGTAAGACCTGGCTTTCCCTCACAACGTTATAGGTAAGACCTAGCTTTCCGTCACAACGTTATAGGTAAGACCTGGCTTTCCGTCACAACGTTATAGGTAAGACCTAGCTTTCCCTCACAACGTTATAGGTAAGACCTAGCTTTCCGTCACAACGTTAAAGGTAAGACCTGGCTTTCCCTTACAACGTTATAGGTAAGACCTGGCTTTCCCTCACAACGGTCTAGGTAAGACCTAGCTTTCCGTCACAACGTTATAGGTAAGACCTGGCTTTCCGTCACAACGTTATAGGTAAGACCTTGCCTTCCTTCACAGCGTTATAGGTAAGACCTGGCTTTCCTTCAACGTTATATGTAAGACTTTGCCTTCTTTCACAACGTTATAGGTAAGACCTGGCTTTCCCTCACGTTATAGGTAAGACCTAGCTTTCCGTCACAACGTTATAGGTAAGACCTTGCCTTCCCTCACAGCGTTATAGGTAAGACCCGGCTTTCCTTCAACGTTATAGGTAAGAATTTGCCTTCCTTCACAACGTTATAGGTAAGACCTGGCTTTCCCTCACAACGTTATAGGTAAGACATGGCTTTCCCTCACAACGTTATATGTAAGACCTGGCCTTCCCTCAACGTTATAGGTAAGACCTGGCTTTCCCTCAACGTTATGGGTAAGGCCTGGCTTTCCCTCACAACGTTATAGGTAAGATCTGGCCTTCCCTCAGCGTTATAGGTAAGACCTGGCCTTCCTTCAAGGTTATAGGTGAGACTTGGCCTTCCCTCACAGGTGACACTTAGCATTCCCACAAAGTTATAGGTGAGACTTGGCCTTCCCTCAAAGTTATAGGTGAGACCTGGCCTTCCCTCACAGGTGAGACTTGGCCTTCCCTCACAGATGAGACCTGGCCTTCCCTCACAGGTGAGACTTGGCCTTCCCTCAAAGTTATAGGTGAGACTTGGCCTTCCCTCAACGTTATAGGTGAGACCTGGCCTTCCCTCACAGGTGAGACCTGGCCTTCCCTCAACGTTATAGGTAAGACATGGCCTCCCCTCACAGGTGAAACATGGCCTCCCCTCACAGGTGAGACTTGGCCTTCCCTCAAAGTTATAGGTGAGACTTGGCCTTCCCTCACAGGTGAGACTTGGCCTTCCCTCACAGTTGAGACTTGGCCTTCCCTCACTGGTGAGACTTGGCCTTCCTTCAACGTTATAGGTAAGACCTGGCCTTCCCTCACAGGTGAGACTTGGCCTTCCCTCACAGGTGAGACTTGGCCTTCCCTCACAGGTGAGACTTGGCCTTCCCTCACAACGTTGCCCTGGAGATGCGGGGCTGGCTTCAGGAGCTATGAAAGAAATATGTGGCGTCTCCGTGCGACTGCTGGTGGTTCAGCGCAGTCAGGAGTCTGGGCATAGCCATACGCTGGAGGGGTCGTGCTATGTACATGTGCAAACTGTGTGGCTGTTCAGAAAGCCATGAGGCGTGGCGTCACGTCGTTATTAGTCAGTGCCTTTGCTTGGTCGGGCTGTCTAGTGTGTGTTTTTGTGTCTTTTTTCTGAACATTTTCAAGTGTCTCTTCTCTGTTCAAAGCAAGATATGGGATCATTTGACAAAAAGGGTAAGGTTGCTGTTGTAGTACTTTAGATCTGTACCTTCCTTTCTTTCTTTCTTTCTGTCTTTCTTTCTGTCTTTTTTTCTTTTTCTTTTTCTTTCTTTTCTTTCTTTTTATTTTATTTTATTTATTTTTTCTTTCTTTCTGTTCTTTCTTTCTTTCTCTTTCTTTCTTCCTGTTCTTTCTTTCTTTCTCTTCTTCCTTCTTTTCTTCTTCTTCTTCTTCTTTTTCTTCTTCTTCTTCTTCTTCTTCTTCTTCTTCTTCTTCTTCTTCAATATTCAACTTGTTCGTGTGCTAATAACGTGAACATTCCTTTTGCATGCCTTTAACCTATTGTAACGATTTCTGAAGAATGTTCATGCACGATGATATTTTCCCTCGTCTTTGACTCACGCGCACCCAAAAGTAGCGCTGTGAGAGTGAAATGACTTGACACCTGGTACTGACGGCAATGTGTCTGTTTCTCTGTCTGGACCTCACCGATCCCATAGGTCCGTTTGCAGGCTTAGTAAAGAACAGACTTGGCAGCAGAGCCACTGTTTTCATATCTTCTGTCATCATATGCGTCGGTATGATTGGCGCCTCCCTCTCGCACAACGTCACCCAGTTGATTCTAACTTACGGCGTCATCACAGGTACGGACAGTTGCTTCTCCTCGTTCGTCACGTTTGTTTCTGAACTTCCCCACGGTCAGGATTCTAACTTACGGCGTCATCACAGGTACGGACAGTTGCTTCTCCTTGTCGCTTCATAGTCTTTCTTGGCTCGTGTCGTTCACGTTGTGTGTTTTGCTGAATGCCCTTCGCTTTTCCACAGGTCATACGCGGTGTGTCGGCAGTGAGAAAGAACTGTTGAACATGACAACACGATTGCCGTTCAAGTCGGTCAGAGTGGTTAGTCACACTTCTCGTCAGTTCAGCTGTTAGATACCCGCCGGCGTGCTTCATATCATCCATCTTTCAAACCACACCTTTCCGTTTTATTTCTCTGACATCAATCACTTAGAAAGCAGAAATTTACCCTTAGAGCCATAGTTCAGGAGCTATGTGAGAGTCGAGGTGGCCATCCTGAGCTGTCCGTCCTAACAAGCCTTCTGGTTTCCGTGGACGTAAAGCTATAATGAACCATGCTTCGGCATTGGTCTCACCTTGTCCCTGATATGTCAACCGACATCTGAGGACATTAAGCAACACTACCTACCTACTTACCCTTAGAGCTCAGGAGCTGTGTGAAAGTCGAGGTGGACGTCCTGGGCTCCCGTCCCCAATAAGCCTACGGTTTCTGTGGACGTAAAGCAACACTCAACCAAGAGATTTACTGAGTAGTTCTGATCATAAATAAAATTTGTTCACGAATCCCCAAACTTGGATGAAAAGCATTGCAAAAATGGAAGAAAATGTCAAAAGATGGATGTTTGATTTCTTTTAAAAGTACCCTGCACGGATATCTTTTTTTCTTTCTTTTTTTCCTTTTTGAAACCTTTGCTACTGACCAAAATGTTTGTGGAGGTACACGATTTAAGTCCTGTCCTCGCCCACCCCGACCGTGTCTATTGCCCGTTTCCAGATGATATGAGGTACCGCCAGTGTGGTTGTTAGAGGTACACTAAAACTAACTGTTTGCACACACACACACACACACACACACACACACACACACACACACACACACACACACACACACACAAACTATATAATAATAAAAACTAGGGGCTGACCCCAGAAATGTGTACATGTTTTGTATTGTCCTATTAAAACCAGCGTTCTTTTTAATCGTTTGTGTGTTTGGATCTGGTTTTAGAACACTAACAGTCTTCCTTGTTTTAGTTGTTGGTTGTTGTTGTTGTTTTCGTTTGCCAGTTTGTAGTTCAGTCGATAGTATTCTTTTACTTCGTCAGACAATTTCAATGCATAGTTGTAACAGAAAGATTATTATTATTGAAATTATTTTGTTATCTGTACATTTGAATTGAATTGTATCGTATGTCATTTTGTTCGTGAAATATGCACCATGTACCCTGCAGTTGTGTACAGCTCATAATCAGTGTAGGGTTTAAGATAAGGTCAAGGTGTATTTCATATGATTCTATAATTATCTCTTTATTTGTGTCTGAACAGTGTTTGTTTTCAGCTGTCCGTGTGCATTGTTTAATTCTGCAGTGTCTGAAAGGTTTGACAGCTCCTAACTCTGATTTATTTTCATCCCCAAAGGCGAGGTGCATGAGAACAGTAACACAACACAGACAGCGAGAGAACGCAACACAATCAAACATACACAGAGTTCAGTTAAACTAGAGGTTTCTTCAGCTGTTTGCTTTTACGCAGAAATTGTGTACCTTTTTCACGTGCCTCCACCGTTTGGGTATCGTATGCCTGAAGCCGAGCGAACTTTGAACGGAGCCGTGTGTGTGGGCGGGGTGGGGGGTTAGGGGTGGGGTGATTTATTGTTGAGGCGTTATATTTAGGTCTGGAAGACTTCTAAAGAGAAGCAAAGCCAGTTCATATTGTGTGCATCGGGCCCTCCCGAAGCCTAATTCTATTTTTGCTTCCCCAAAGCCAAATAAACAGCAGGGGGGGTATATATCCTAATGTCTATTGGGGCCCATAATTATGTATGAAGAGCAAATATTCCCCTTAATCGCTTTTATCCTCAAAACAGTGACTACATAAATGCATATAGAAAAGTTAGAAGGCGTGTGCGGAGCGCAGATAGGACGATCTGGCCGACCTAAACGTGTTTAAAGTTACAGACAGATCTTTTTACGTTTAAGCAGCCTGAATACCGTGTACAATGTGTAATCGATACCGCTGTTACCAACAGAGGAAACTATTGAGGAGAGAACAAGCACAGTACTAAACGAAAGAAACCACCGAGTAAGTGGTAGACTCTGTCAGCTGGGGATAATTTTTCTCGACTATTTTTCACTGACTCTAAACGAATGGAGTCTCTCTCTCTCTCTCTCTCTCTCTCTCTCTCTCTCTCTCTCTCTCTCTCTCTCTCTCTCTCTCTCTCTCTTAGTTTAGGTTCGTATTATTTATCGTTTTGTTGTTTTTCGAGAGTGGGTGGTGATAACAAACAACAACAACAACAATAACAATATACTTTATTCATCCCAGCGGGAAATTAAAGCTGTCGTTCGATCGCACAACGAAGAACATATCTCAATAATTCTAAGTCATGAACACACACACATACACACTCTGTCTTAGACATACGCCCCCTTTCTCTCAATCTGCATACACTGATAGGAATACAAGGCTATAAGTGGCTATAAGGCTTCTTCTTTTTAAAGGCTGGTAGGGTGATAGGGTTTCTTTTTCTCCTGCATGCGTTGCGTCGTCCTCCGGTATTGTTTTGGTTCTGTGTTTCGTTACTTTAAAAAAAACTAGGATTATGTCTACTTTCTGTCTCTGGTGAGACTAAGAAGAAGACCTGCATTTGTTTAGTTTTTTTTGTTTTGTTTTTTGTTTTTTCGGTTGCATGGTTGTTGTTGTTTTTCTTTTGTTGTGATTGTTTGTTTTTAGTTTTTTTATTCCTTTTTTTGTTTTCTTCTTCTTTTTTCTTCTTTTTTAATTCCTGGGGTTCATTGCAGGAATGTCTCTTGGCCCCTGGAGTTTTATTGTTGTTGTTTGTTTGTTTTCAAAGATAACTGTCAACTCTTTGTTGTTGTTGTTGTTTTGGGGGTGGTTTTTTGTTGTTGTTATTTTGTTTTTTTTGTGCCCATTGATGGCTGTCACCGCTGTGTTGTTCTTGCTGTTTTTCAGGGATCGGCACAGGTATGGCTCTCAACCCTATGTTTGTTTCCGTCAGCTTCTACTTTGAGCGCTATCGGGGATTTGCTTGTGGGATGATCGCCTCTGGTGCGGGAACCGGCATGTTTCTGGGTGAGCGGCCGCTTGCGGTGTGGTGGGCTGCCACTGACACGATGTTAAATCTGACAGTATCATGACAATTCATGCAGTTGAAGTCACAAATCTGAAACACTAGAACGAAGCCCAGAGCGCTCGTGCAGAATCAACGCACAAGGGAGTTAATTAGCGCTCGAAATGCGTAACAAAAACACAACAAAGACCCGAGTCGCCTACGGTAACTCTCACATAGCACCCGTGTATATACAAGGTACATAAAGTCCACCGGAGGATGTCTCAGGAATTTATGTACAGGTCTTGTATTTACACGCATGCCAGGTGAGAGTTATGCGTGCCAGGTGTTGCTGTGTTTGTGTTACGTATTTCGGGCGCTAATTAACTCCCTTGTGGGTTGCTTGAAGTCGCAGTTCAGACAGGGATCCTTCGTTTTCCGTTGCAGACAGAGGTCCTGTATTCAGTTGCAGAGGTCCTGTATTCAGTTGCAGAGGTCCTGTTTTCAGTTGCAGACAGAGGTCCTGTATTCAGTTGCAGAGGTCCTGTTTTCAGTTGCAGACAGAGGTCCTGTATTCAGTTGCAGAGGTCCTGTTTTCAGTTGCAGACAGAGGTCCAGTATTCAGTTGCAGCGGTCCTGTATTCAGTTGCAGAGGTCCTGTTTTCAGTTGCAGACAGAGGTCCTGTATTCAGTTGCAGAGGTCCTGTTTTCAGTTGCAGAGGTCCTGTTTTCAGTTGCAGACAGAGGTCCTGTATTCAGTTGCAGAGGTCCTGTTTTCAGTTGCAGACAGACAGAAGTCCTGTCTTCAGTTGCAGACAGAGGTCCTGTTAGATTTATGTTAGAGGATTGTACTTTATGAATATTTCATTATTTTGTTTCTTCATCCATCTCCAGTCTCTGTCTGCTGTGCGTCTTAAGCTGTGTAAATTAAGCTTTTTATAGTCAGAATGCTCATGTGTGTGGGTGCCTCTGTGTGTGTTTGTGCATGCGTGCGTGCGTGCGTGCGTGCGTGCGCGCGCGCTTAGAATAACCCCCATGGACAAGATTTTGCACATTACAAGTATTTTAATTATTCATTTATTATTAATATACCACAATGGCCTGTGACGTGTAGGAGGGCCGATCATCCGACACCTCATCGAGACGTACGGCCTCAGTGGCGCCTTCCTGATCTGGGGCGGTGTGGGCCTCAACATCGGCGTGGTGGCCATGGTGATGACGCCCAGCTCCTTGGAGCGGAAGAGAGAGCAAGGCCAGCAGCTGGTCTACAACGAGATGTGGAGGGTGGACTCCGCCATGCTTGCCAGCGTCTCCACCCTTCCCAGCGCCAGCGGGTACTGGGGCAGCGTCCTGGGTGCGTCCAGCTTCTTCATCAGGGACATGGACGCCGACCCTCTCGCGCTTCAACAGTCTCAGGTGAGTCGGGGCGTGTTCGTGGAATTGAAAGGCGATAGTCGAGTCAGCGAGTCATTCACACCTAATTCATCACAGTCCCTTTACACAAACTCTTTTCACCTTCTCGCACTTCAGCAGTCTCAGGTAAGTCTGAGCGTGTCATAGGATTGAAAGGCGATAGTCGAGTTGTCGAGTCAGCGAGTCATTCACATTAACACCCGATTCCCACAGTCCCTCTACAGTCCCTTTTTACCTTCTCCCGCTTCAGCAGTCTCAGGTAAGTCGGGGCGTGTTCGTGGAATTGAAAGGCGAATGAATGAATAAACTTTATTTTACGAGGGTAGTGGAGAAGACTCGAGGTCTTTTTACATCCACCCTCGCAGTCTCAGGTAAGTCTGGGCGTGTCGTAGAAATGAAAGGCGATAGTCGAGTCAGTGAGTCATTCACATTAACACCCAATTAATTCATCACAATCCCTCTACAAACTCTTTTTACCTTCTCCCGCTTCAGCAGTCTCAGGTAAGTTTTGGGCGTGTCGTAGGATTGAAAGGTGATAGTCGAGTTGTCGAGTCAGCGAGTCATTCACATTAACACCAGATTCATCACAGTCCCTCAACAAACTCTTTTTCTTTATTCCCGCCCAGTCCCCGAAGAAGACCCCAGTTCTGTTTCATATTAATTAAATTAATATCCATCTGTCGTCGTCATGCTCAGATGTTGATCATTATTAAAGTATGTTGACAAGAACTCAAGTAAGTAAGTAACTTGGTGTTTTACACCCAGTCAACCAGTGCGGTTATATCAGGGCAATGGCAGGAACTCGAGTTGAGACTTACTGTTTATCATTTTATATAATGACACATAATTATTATAAGGTGATCCTGGTTCTGACCTTGGGTCGGATGATTTGTAGATCCGAGAGAGGAGAGCTGTGTTCTGCATGGTGATGGATGCTGAGGCAGTCAGCACAGGGAACTTGGCTGCCAATCGCCTGCGTTGGTTGGGCCTGTCGCATTTGATTTGGGGCTTTAACAAAGGTCAGGGCAGCTACAAGTTATCTCCCTTATACTAACAAGGTGGTGCTGAGCATATCTGGGCAGTAAGTAAGTAACTTGGTGTTTTACGTCCAGTCAACCAGCCCAGTTATATCAGGGTGACTATCTGGGCAGTAAGTAAGTAACTTTGTGTTTTACGCCCAGTCAACCAGCCTAGTTATATCAGGGTGACTATCTGGTCAGTAAGTAAGTAACTTGGTGTTTTATGCCCAGTCAACCAGCCAGTTATATCAGGGTGACTATCTGGGCAGTAAGTAAGTAACTTGGTGTTTTACGCCCAGTCAACCAGCCTAGTTATATTAGGGCGACTACCTGGGCAGCACGAAGTTCAGGCTAGCAAAGCTGCTTATTGGCAAGCAGAACGCAGCATACCTCCTGAGGATCTGGAACTCATCATGTCCAAGATCTGAGCCTGCATCAGCAACTTCTGTCTTCATTTCAATCAACAAAACAGCAGACCAAACCCAAGTGGCCTGCGTTTGGTGGGCAGTCACTCTTCAGCTGGCCTGCTGTTCTTAACTGGCTGAATTGTAATCCTGACTATCTTTCTTTTCCCCCTCATTCTTGTCTTTGTTGCTGTAGCAACTTTTAATTTTATGATTGACATGTGTGTATGTGTGTGCATGTGGGGGGTTTGGGGGGGGGGGTATGTGTGTGTGTGTGTGGAGTATTGTGTTGTTATTGTGTGTGTGTGTGTGTTGTGTGTGTGTGTTGTTGTGTGTGTGTGTGTGTGTGTGTGTGTGTGTGTGTGTGTGTGTGTGTGTGTGTGTGTGTTTGAGTGTGTGTGCGTGTGCATGCGCGCGCACATGTATGTGTGCATGCGTGCGTGTGTGTGCGTGGTGGTGTGTGCATGTGTGTGTGTGTTTTGTGTGTGTGTGTGTGTGTGTGTGGGGGGGGCGGAGGGGGGGGGTGAATGTGCTTAGTACTCAGAAGAAACCCATTATTGTGTGGGTATAAAAATGATAAACGAATGAATTAACACTAAGAGTAAGACACATTTCTTGTGCTTTTGCTTGGTGAGAATAAAAGTTTAATATCTTATGTCTCACTTGCTGATTACCACAAATGGAGTCAGTTCAACAAAGTGCTTAGTATACATTTTCGTGAGCTGCATTATTTTCGTTTTTGTTTTTAACCAGGAAATATTTTGTTGTTGCACATGAAATCCTTGTTTTTCGCTCTCACTGAAACTCTTGTTCAGACGACAGGAGAAGGCCTAACCTCTTTTCATTCTGTTCCCTACATTTTCCTGTGCTTTTTGCGACGGCCCCTTGCGCTCCCGAATCATGTTGGGTTTGACCGTGGACCGTTGTCATGGGAATTCTCATCATTTGCATTGTTGTCCCTGATCTTCTTCTTTTTTTAAATTCTTTTATTAATTGTACCTCAGGGTGTTATACTGAACTGAGAAACAAGGGTATTTGGAACTCCCTCAATTACCAGTGAAAATCGAAGTGACAGATGGAACTGAAGACAAATGCATACAGTAGTGATGATATCAATATCTGCCTTAATTTCCCTCCAGGAACAAAAAGGAAGTTTCATGGTGTGAGGCAAGAGGCCTTGTGAATACCGTAAGGGGCATTTCAAATTCTTTTACCTGTCACAACTGGGAGTAGACCTATAAACTGTCTGATTACAGCCTAGTTTGGTATGCTGTTTTAGATACTGCTGGAGCTTCCAGAACGTCACGACGCAGTCCACAGCAGCAACGAACTGTCCGTTGCTTCACCCGGAGCCATAGAAACGGCTGCGCGAACAGCATGGCTTCCACGCAACTTCCGTTCCAGTCAGTCGTCGGTGATGGCGCACAGTTGCCACGAACTGGTCATCCCTGCGCAGGGGGTGCTGGATGGGTCTGCACGAATCACCTTGCATGCTGGCAACTTCCGGTCCAGTCAGGTGTCGGTGGGAGAGAGCGGGGAGTCAGTGAGTGTGGGCGGACGACAGCAGAGCCCTCCAGTGAACTGGCGGTAAAGCCAGTGGGGGGCGAAGGCGGGAGTCGCCACTTCCCGCCCGTGGACTGCGCTCCCTTTGGAAGGTACACACTTTTTCCATGCACGCTTTAAGTCTCAGTTTGCCTGTGCGAATTTCAAAAACAAAATAAAACATTGCCCTTGCGATGTCTGTTTTTCTGTTGTTGTATTTTACATTAACAATATGTGTGAATTTTGTGTTCTAATGCTGGTTGCTTTGATTTCAGCACACTACCAGCATGAACGAATCCTAAGCAGAAAGACATGTTGGTTGAAAAACCGTTCCTCTTCAATCCGATCAGCTCCCAATTGAAGCCAGTGCGCTTTGAAACTCGCGGGTTCGAAAATTGAGATAATAATAAATAATAATAAATAATTCTTATAAAGTGCTATTCTTTAACCAGAGTTAAACTCACTGCGCTGTACAAACATCTTATCACAAAAACTACATTAACATACATTTCAGCAAACAAAACCTTAATTTTTGTAGCTTAAATTACCATTATCGCCTATCGAACAATACACACACACACACACACACACACACACAATGACTGACATGCGCACACCAGTCTCCGCTCGTCCACTCATACAACAATTAACAAAATATTAATGATTTCAAACAACAACACCAGTTTGAATCTGTCTTTTCACCCACCCACAAAGAAATGAAGGCAATATCCACTTTTAGCCCCGTCGGTTCGCTGTCCTCAAATGATTTGAGGATGCGTGTGTGTGTGTGTGCTTGTGGCACTGGCATAGTAGGTAAGGAAACTGATATTTTAATATGTGTTACACACCTGAATAAATACAAAGGTGGAAAAAAATGTGTCCAATTCAGTTTTCACAGAAAGTAAGCAACAACAACAACAACAAAAAGACAAAAACAAAAACAAAAAAACACCAACAAAAACACCAGGTAAAAAATTTAAAAAAATAAAAACGGACACCTGGTACAGACAAAAACCTACAACAACAAAAAACAAACAATTTTAAACACCCACAATCCGTTTTTTTGTGTTTATGCAAGCTGGGTTTATTCCTAAGTGTAAGTCTGCCACTGTGACTAAGCGAGATCTGCACTGAAACGCCAGCCTCACTCTCGCTCTCTCCCTGCACCAGGCTTGCTCCGCTTCGCTGGACGCCTTTCGCATCCTGCGCAACCCCGGATTCCTGCTCTACATCTCCTCCGCGTCCCTGTGGGTGTTTGGCGAGTCCATCGTCTTCACCTACCTGCCCACGTACGCCGAGTCCCTAGGGACCAGCCCCTTCCTCTCAGCCACCCTGATCACAGCCGTCGGCTTCACCTCCACTCTCTCCAGACTCGTCGTGGGCTTCGTGGCTGGGGACAGCAGTGTCGGTCGGTGACTGCCTGTTTCAGCACCCTGCTTCCTTCCTCCTTCTGTCTCTTCTTCCTTTTCTCTGTCTCCTCTTCCTCTTCCTTCTCTGTTTCTTCCTCCTTCTGTCTCTTCTTCCTCCTCCTTCTCTGTCTCTTCCTCCTCCTTCTCTGTCTCTCTCTCTCCTCCTTCTGTCGCTTTCTCCTTCTTCTGTCACTTCCTCTTCCTTCTGTCTCTTCTTCCTTTTCTCTGTCTCCTCTTCCTCTTCTTTCTCAGTCTCTTCCTCCTTCTGTCTCTTCTTCCTCCTCCTTCTCTGTCTCTTTCTCCTCCTCCTCCTCTATCTCTTCCTCCTCCTCTGTCTCTTCCTCCTCCTTCTGTCTCTTCTTCCTCCTCCTTCTCTTTCTCTTCCTCCTCCTTCTTTCTCTTCTTCCTCCTCCTTCTGTCTCTTCTTCCTCTTCCTTCTCTGTCTCTTCCTCCTCCTCTGTCTCTATCTCTTCCTCCTCCTCCTTCTGTCTCTTCCTCCTTCTCCTTCTGTCTCTTCCTCCTCCTCTGTCTTTTCTCTTTCTCCTCCTTCTTTCTCTTCTTCCTCCTCCTTCTGTCTCTTCCTCCTCCTCTGTCTCTATCTCTTCCTCCTCCTCCTTCTGTCTCTTCCTCCTCATTCTCTGTCTTCCTCCTCCTCTGTCTCTTTCTCCTCCTTCTGTCTCTTCCTCCACCTCTGTCTCTTTCTCCTCCTTCTGTCTCTTCCTCCACCTCTGTCTCTTCTTCCTCATTCTGTCGTTTCCGACACCTCTGTCTCTTCTCTTTCTCTTCCTTCTGTCTCTTCCTCCACCTCTGTCTCTTTCTCTTCATCTTCTGTCTCTTCCTCCTCCTCTTTCTCTTCCTCCTCATTCTCTGTCTCTTCCTCCACCTCTGTCTCTTCCTCCTCATTCTGTCTCTTCCCCCACCTCTGTCTCTTTCTCTTCCTTTTGTCTCTTCCTCCTCCTCCTGTCTCTTCCTCCACCTCTGTCTCTTCCTCCTCATTCTGTCTCTTCCTCCTCCTCCTGTCTTCCTCCACCTCTGTCTCTTCCTCCTCATTCTGTCTCTTCCTCCACTTCTGTCTCTTCCTCCTCCTCTGTCTCTTTCTCTTTCTCCTCCTTCTGTCCCTTCCTCCTCCTTCTCTTTCTCTTCTTCCTCCTTATGTTTCTTCCTCCTCCTTCTGTCTCTTCCTGCTCCTCTGTCTCTTTCTCCTCATTCTGTCTCTTTTTCCTCTTCCTTCTCTCTCTCTTTCTCCTCCTTCTGTCTCTTCTTCCTCTTCCTTCTCTGTCTCTTCCTTTTGTCTCTTCTTCCTCTTCCTTCTCTGTCACTTTCTCCTCCTTCTATTTCTTCGTCCTCCTCCTCTGTCTCTTTCTCCTCCTTCTGTCTCTTCTTCCTCTTCCTTCTCTGTCTCTTTCTCCTCCTTCTGTCTTTTCCTCCTCCTCTGTCTCTTCCTCCACCTTTTATCTCTTCTTCCTCCTGCTCCTTCTGTCTCTTTCTTCTCCTTCTGTCTCTTCTTCCTCTTCCTTCTCTCTTTCTCCTCTGTCTGTCTCTTTCTCATCCTCTGCCTCTTCCTCCTCCTTTTATCTCTTCTTCCTCCTCCTCCTCGTCTCTTCCTCCCCATTCTCTGTCTCTTCCTCCTCCTTCTCTGTCTCTTCCTCCTCCTTCTGTCTCTTTCTCCTCCTTCCGTCTCTTCCTCCTCCTCTGTCTCTTTCTCTTCCTCCTGTCTCTTTCTCCTCCTTCTAAATCTCTTCCGCCTCCATCTCTGTCTCTTCCTCTTCCTTCTCTGTGCCTTGATACCAGTGACTTAGAATTGTGCTTGTGAATGGATGATTTGTGTTTCTCACTGATATCGCCCTCAGGTTTACTGGATGTTAAATAAAAGGATTCAATCAATCACTTCACTTTGAAGTCCACTTTGCTCCTCTTCTCATTCTTGTTCTTCCTGTATTTCATTTTCGTTGTCATCTTCTTTCTAAGTTCTCGCTGCGTATTGTGTGAAGGAAGCATATGCCTGAGTGATGAAGACTCCTTTTTGACCTTGTGCTTCAGGTCCCGATTTGATGCACATCGGCATGCTGGGCCTGTGTGGTGTCTCCACCATCACCTTCCCCCTCTACTCCTCCCACTTCACCGGCCAGGTGGCCTACGCCGCCATCTACGGCCTCTACTCAGGAGGTCTGGCCTCCGTCATCAACCTCCTCATCATCAGCTTCATCGGCATGGAGCACATCGCCATTGCCTTTGGTGTCATCTGCTTTGGACAGGGTGTGGCGTCTCTGCTCGGGCCAACGATCGCAGGTAGGGACCTGCGCCGAGCAAATGATGATTAGTATTAGTATCTTAATTGACAGAAACTGTAGGATCACGATCAGTTTGTGTTGTATTTTCCAGTATTGGATTGGCCTGTGTTGCAGTTTTAAAATATTAGTCTATTGTTTATTATAAGCGCAGTGAGTTTGGGTACACCAGAGAATAGCGCTATACAAAAGTTATCTATTATTATTATTATTATTATTCTATTTCCTACTGCGCACCGTAAGACAAATTTCCTTGTAAACTTGTACTGGGACAATAAATATTCTGATTCTGATTCTTTTTCCATACTGTTAGCAAGTTGATTCATAAAGCCTTTGGGCATTTTCCAGTGTTGGAAAGTTAATTCATAATTCCTTTTGATATTTTCCAATATTAAAAAGTTAATTCATAATTCTGTTTGTTATTTTTCAATATTAAAAGGTTCAAAAATAAACCTGCACTGGTGTTTTTAATATATATATATATATATAGATATATATATAGAGAGAGAGAGAGAGAGAGATAAAGTTTTTATAAGAAAAAAAATCCAAATTAGAAAGCTACTCATGAAATCTTGCTGGTATTTTTCAAAAAAAATAAAGTCTCTTCAGTATCACTTTACGTCCATAGAGTCCATAGGGACAGAATCCCAGGTCCTCCTGTCAATAGCTCCTGAGCTATCAGTCTCAACAGGAAATGCTTGAAGTAATGAATGTGAAGGGACCTTTACATTTCTCTGGTAACTATAGTAGTCCTGGCTGAATACTTACATGGCAGAGTATGTAACAGCATCTGTTTGAAACTGAAACTGATGCAGCTTGTTTTAAACTTCTGCCTGAGGTTGTCCTTTGTGCAGCAGTATATTCACACCTGTCCATTGTGCAGCAGTGTATTCACACCTGTCTGTTGTGCAGCAGTGTATTCACACCTGTCCATTGTGCAGCAGTGTATTCACACCTGTCTGTTGTGCAGCAGTGTATTCACACCTGTCTGTTGTGCAGCAGTGTATTCACACCTGTCTGTTGTGCAGCAGTGTATTCACACCTGTCTGTTGTGCAGCAGTGTGATTCACACCTGTCCATTGTGCAGCAGTGTATTCACACCTGTCTGTTGTGCAGCAGTGTATTCACACCTGTCCATTGTGCAGCAGTGTATTCACACCTGTCTGTTGTGCAGCAGTGTATTCACACCTGTCCATTGTGCAGCAGTGTAGTCATACCTGTCCATTGAGCAGTAGTGTATTCACACCTGTCCATTGTGCAGCAGTGTATTCACACATGTCCATTGTGCAGCAGTGTATTCACACCTGTCCATTGTGCAGCAGTGTATTCACACCTGTCCATTGTGCAGCAGTATATTCACACCAGTTCGTTGTGCAGCAGTGTATTCACACCTGTCCATTGTGCAGCAGTGTATTCACACCTGTCCATTGTGCAGCAGTGTATTCACACCTGTCCGTTGTGCAGCAGTGTATTCACACCTGTCAGTTGTGCAGCAGTGTATTCACACCTGTCTGTTGTGCAGCAGTGTATTCACACCTGTCCATTGTGCAGCAGTGTATTCACACCTGTCCATTGTGCAGCAGTGTATTCACATCAGCTGTCCAGTTTCCACACCAGTTCGTTGTGCAGCAGTATATTCACACCTGTCCATTGTGCAGCAGTGTATTCACACCTGTCCATTGTGCAGCAGTGTATTCACACCTGTCCATTTTTGCAGGTGCCATTGCTAGCGGTGGTGGCAACTACGGCTATGTGTTCGTCTTTTCTGGTAAGTCTCTGCCAACAGTTTGCGGTTTGTTTGAATGAAGATGTAGTTACTGGCGTGTGTTTTTTTAGAGAGCAAATGTGGGTTTTGGTTTGTGGTTTATTAGAGTGAAGATGTGTGTTCTGGTTTGCAGTTTGTTAGGGTGAAGACATGGGTGGTTTGTTAGAGTGAAGACGGGTGGTTTGCTGGAGTGAAGATGCGGGTGGTTTGTTAGAGTGAAGACATGGGTGGTTTGTTGGAGTGAAGATGCGGGTGGTTTGCGGTTTGTTAGAGTGATGACGTGGGTGGTTTGTTAGAGTGAAGACGTGGGTGGTTTGTTAGAGTGAAGACGTGGGTGGTTTGCGGTTTGTTAGAGTGAAAACATGGGTGTCTGTTAGAGTGAAGACGTGGGTGGTTTGTTAGAGTGAAGATGTGGGTGGTTTGTGGTTTGTTAAAGTGAAGATGTGGATGCCAGTTTGCAGTTTGTTAGACTGAAGATGTGGGTGGCTTGGAGTTTGTTAGAGTGAAGGCGTGGATGGTTTGCGATTATGAGAATATCATGATAACTGATTAATGGCCACACCAGAACTGTATGCAATACATGGATAGTGTCAACCCAGTGAGAGCCAATGAAAAACTAAGCTTGCCTTTGTACATGCGATCATTATTGTTAGTGAACAAAGAACTAAGCATGCCTTTGTCCGTGGGGTCATTATTGTTGGTGAACAAAGAACAACGCTTGCTTTTGTACATTGGGGTGATTATTGTTGGTGAACAAAGAACTAAGCATGCCTTTGTACATGGGCTCTTTATTGTTGGTGAACAAAGAACAACGCTTGCCTTTGTACATGGGGGTCATTACTGTTGGTGAACAAAGAACAATGCTTGCCTTTGTACATGGGGGTCACTATTGTTGGTGAACAATGAAAAATAGCTTGCCTTGGTACATGGGGTCATTGCTGTTGGTGAATAAAGAACAAGGCAGCCGGAAGCAGAAGTGTTCCTAACATAAAATCCAGGTACTATTGTTACAACACATTATTAATTTATCTGGCCCAACTCCATTAATTGCCATCAGTTTTTTTGTTTCGTTTTTAATTGCAGCGTGCAACTTTGAACTTTGACCCCGATCTAAAAATAAATAGGTATACAAGAATATATTTGTCATGGGAAAATGATGGTGGGCATTCTGTTCTTTTTTGTTGCAGGGTCTTTGCTGCTGGTGGCCACAGTGGCTGGATTTCCCATGGTGCTTTTCAAACCGCCAGTTCCGGAAGTGGACGCTGATGTGGAGAAAAGAGGAGAGACAACCCGATCAGTTAGAGTGCGAATGAAAGGAGAGAGTTGCCACACCTAGTCCACCAGCTCAGTAAGCATGGCGTTGATGTGTTCAGAGACCGGATCAACACCAGTACAAAAGCTTGAAACATCTTCATTTAGTCTCTGCTCTCATTAGCAGGTCATTCCATCTTTATCTCTAGAAAAACCATTTGTGTTAATTTCTAGACAGTCAACCAGTTTAGTTCTAGAAAATTAAAGCTTTGGCATATAAAAAAAGAAGAGAGAAAAAAAGGAAGCGAACTTGCTGCGGTGATGGACACAAAATCAAGGGAGGCACCTCTACCAGGAAGTGATGGGAAAAAAGAAGAGACCAGAATGACATGAAAATGGCCCCAGACACCAAGTGGTAGGTTCCAGAAAGAATCTCTCACAGTCCCGTCGCACTATACATATATATGCACACACTGAGAAAACCAAGGATCTTACATGGGAAACCTTTCAGTACATATTTGTCAAAAAAGAATGGGCCAGTTGTAATGTTATGGCAGAGGTCAACCCCCTCCTTCAAACCTTCTCCTGTATCATTTGTTTCAGTTGAACAAATCATTACACCTCCTTTTTCTAATGAACAATGCATAGCTGTCAACCCCTTTTGGGACAAAACCTTAGTCCAGAGTTTGTCAACCTGTATTTCCCTTATGCAGGTCGGGGTCTTTTGTTTTTTCGCTGGTAGCAGTGGCATTTTGAATTTCAACCGGCACGTGTGGCAGTGGAAGGAAGAAGCAATGTTGTGCGAAAGACACATGCACGACTTCAAATCTCACTTCCTATGAGATTTCTTAGCCTATTGCACTAGGCCAGTCAGTGTGCATTTGGCGACGGCATGTGTCGGCAGCTCGTTTGACAGTTTTTCAGTCTTTTTGCTCAGTTTAAAACAACAACAAAATCTCTTGAAAATTATGTTGTCCTGTATCCATTTCCCAGTATGGCCATATCTCCCCAAAATAATGAAAAAAATGTATTTTATACTGCTAAACTGTATGGGTTGACGGTATGACAATGTTTGTTACAGTTGTGTATAACATTACATGATCTGTGGTCTGTCTTCACTGAAATACCGTCGGCCTTAGTGTACATGATTTATTTTATGTTGAATAATATCGGAGGAAAACCTGAAATTCTGTGCCATTGGGAAAGAAGCTCAGATGACTGTTCAGTATTGACTGATTAACCTGTGATCGTTTAGTATTGACTGATGATATTTTTTCATGGCCATGAGGCTGGTGCTTCATACCATGTTCACATAGAGGGTTGTGTACACAGCAAAGCTTTAAAATGCAGTCGTACAATCATGGTCACATTGAGGGTTCTGTATACAGCAAAGCTTTAAAATGCAATCGTACAATCATGGACACATTGAGGGTTCTGTATACAGCAAAGCTTTAAAATGCAATCGTACAATCATGGTCACATTGAGGGTTCTGTATACAGCAAAGCTTTAAAATGCAATCGTACAATCATGGACACATTGAGGGTTCTGTATACAGCAAAGCTTTAAAATGCAATCGTACAATCATGGTCACATTGAGGGTTCTGTATACAGCAAAGCTTTAAAATGCAATCGTACAATCATGGACACATTGAGGGTTCTGTATACAGCAAAGCTTTAAAATGCAATCGTACAATCATGGACACATAGAGTGTTCTGTACACAGCAGAGCTTTAAAATTCGTTCATACAATCATGGTTACATAGCCAGTCCGCGTTGAGCTCGCGTATTGCATTGGGAATAAAACTACTTGAACATTTCATAGTTCTAAAACGGCGAGCAGATGGAAGCAGTTCGAGTGAGTGTGTGTGTGTGTGTGTGTGTGTGTGTGTGTGTGTGTGTGTGTGTGTGTGTGTGTGTGTGTGTGTGTGTGTGTGTGTGTGTGTGTGTGTGTGAGTGTGTGTGTGTAGTGTGTGTGTGTGTGTGTGTGTGTGAGTGTGTGTGTGAGTGTGTGTGAGTGTGAGTGTGTGTGTGTGAGTGTGTGTGTGTGTGTGTGTGTGTGTGTGTGTGTGTGTGTGTGTGTGTGTGTGTGTGTGTGTGTGAAATTCGAGTGACCGTAGAGGCAAAGTCTCATTGCATGCCTTTATTTTGAATAATAAAGTTCTTTTGCGTTTGTATGTATCGTTTGATTTTTGTTGTTGTTGTTTTGTACATGTATATTAACCCACTTTCCCGCCTCCCGTCATATTCTTTGCACAGCGCTCAGGGCTACTTCTTTATTTCTCTCTTCCTTTTTTTTGTCTTTTTTTTGTCTGTTTCTCTTTTTTTTTCTTTTTTTAAGAACCTGCACTTTAGAAATAATTTTACTATTAGTATTTTGGTCAAAAGTATCTTGAGCTATCGCTCCTTCTTGTCTGCCTATCATTTGTGCATTCGGTTTTCTTCTCCATTCTCTTATCTGTCTTTTCCATTTTCCGTCTTCTTTTCTCACGTATCTTTTCTGTGGCCTTTTTTCTGTTTATTTTCCCTTCTCTTGTGCTTTTGTTTCTTTTATGTCCCTTTCTCTTGTCACTTCCTGTGTTTCTGTTTATTTTTCCTTTCTCTTGTCACTTCCTTTGTTTCTGTTTATTTTCCCTTCTTTTGTCATTTTCTTTTTGTCTGCTTATTGTCCTTTCTCTTGTCACATCCTTTGTTTCTGTTTATTTTCATTTCACTTGTCATTTTCTCTTTCTTTTCCTTTTTTTTTTTCTTTTTTTTCCCCCTGGCATAGCTAGCTGATGGCTTTTCAGTTTTTGAATTGTTGCAACTATTGTCTTTACTATCGCAATTCTCGGTTCAAAACTGTTCATATTCCACAAACACAGCTGGTATTATCGCAGGCGCGCGCGCACGCACGCACGCATACACATACACACACACACACACGCACACACATTCTCTTCTTCCCCCCTTTCTCTCTCTCTCTCTCTCTCTCTCTCTCTCTCTCTCTCTCTCTCTCTCTCTCTCTCTCTGGCACAGACGCACACGCATGCACCGCTCAGTCACGCACGCACACATGGTATACACACGACACGTGTCCGTGTCTCTGTGGTCATCATTCTCTAACACCCCCAAGGGCTGGAGACCTTATCTGCAAGGACAAGCGACGCCGTTCAAACCATGGACCTGTACCTTTCTCTATGTACATAATTATAGGTCCTTGGTTCAAAGGGCTGCCGGCGGCCGATGTCCGTGACGATCGACTAGCTCCCAGTGCTGCACACGACCAGCGCAAACCGGCTACATCTCTGTAGCGTGACGGATGTTGCGTCATATATGCCACTGTCCAAATTACTGTCGTCCTGTTTGCCCTCAAGCGGGATTCGGATGGATGATGTCGAGCTTAATGTCCTCGGATGTCGGTTGACATATTAGGTACAAACTGTGCCCAGTGCCTAAGCATGGCTCAACGTTGCTTTACGTCCACAGAAACCGTAAGGCTCATTAGGACGGAAAGCTCAGGACGGCCACCTCGACTTTCACACAGCTCCTGAACTCTCCACGGGGATTCGGTGGTCGAGTGATCAAGTTCAGTCTCCCAGGCCTTTCTCTTTCTGAATCAACAAAAAAAAAGGGAGTTAATTAGCGCTCGAAATTCGTAACACAAGTACAACAACAAAGACCTGAGTCGCCTGGCATGTGTGTAAATATAATGTCATAGGAGCGGAAAATGTACTGTTTGTAGGCGCGCCCGTGCATCTTTCAGCCCTGAAATTTTACAGTCTCGGGCAGTGAAGGGGTTAACTAACTTCCGAATGCTGCATAGGTCGTGGAATTCAAATTTATTCCTCGTTGATTCAGCCTGCATACCGTTGCTTCATTATGTTACTGCACACACGGCTGTTTTATACGCTGTAGCTTCGAGGTTTCCGCCCAGGTCTACGCAGTCGGACGCAGATTATGCTTTGTTTTCAGAGGACAGAAACTGTTATTTGCTCTTTCATCTTCGGCCGCATTAGTGCTGGTAGTCATCGTGCTCCTACAGACGTGCAGGCAACTTGCTGTGCGCGCAGATCTCGGAGAACTGGTGGCTGGTGCCGCATGGAACTGCTGCCATCTTGTGTACACTATACAACCATGCACCATGTCACTTCATGCAAACCCACATACGTAAGGTGTATGCCGCGTGTTTAGCTGTAACCGGCCACCCGCGCCTTTGGCAGATGACCGGGATCTTTTACGTGCTACTGCGGTAACACGGGGTGGAACGGATACCGAATGAGTCAGCACAGAAATTTTGGGAAAGAATCTGGTTGAGGATTGAACCGCGACTTTGATCAGAGTCCCGCTCAACCGGCTAGACGCCGTTTTCATAACCTTATAGGTATAGACACCTGTTTCATAACCTTAAGTAGGTATAGACGACCCTGTTTTCTAACCTTAAGTAGGTATAGACGACGCCTGTTTTCATAACCTTAAGTAGGTATAGACGCCTGTTTTCACGCCTGTTTTCATAAGGTCCCTTTCATAACCTTAAGTAGGTATAGACGCCTGTTTTCATAACCTTAAGTAGGTATAGACGAAAAAAACGCCTGTTTTCATAACCTTAAGTAGGTATAGACGACGCCTGTTTTCATAACCTTAAGTAGGTATAGACACCTGTTTTCATAACCTTAAGTAGGTATAGACGACGCCTGTTTTCATAACCTTAAGTAGGTATAGACGACGCCTGTTTTCAAAATCTTAAGTAGGTATAGACGCCTGTTTTCATAACCTTAAGTAGGTATAGACGCCTGTTTTCATAACCTTAAGTAGGTATAGACGCCTGTTTTCATAACCTGAAGTAGATATAGACGCCTGTTTTCATAACCTTAAGTAGGTACAGACGCCGGTTTTCATAACCTTAAGTAGGTATAGAAGCCGGTTATCATAACCTTAAGTAGGTATAGACGCCGGTTTTCATAACCTTAAGTAGGTATAGACGACTGTTTTCATAACCTTAAGTAGGTATAGACGCCTGTTTTCATAACCTTAAGTAGGTATAGACGCCTGTTTTCAGACACCGTCCTGTGCATTGTCCTGTTGGCAGCAGCTGTCTCTGCTGTCTGTCCGTCGCTGGTAAAAACCGACACTATCAGATAATGTGGAACAGTGTGATGGCTGACGGCAATATGTCGTCCCATGAAGCTGGGAGAATGGACTGACGCCGATCGCTGATACCTAATTACTCTCGCTGGCTGAAGCTCGGCTAAAGCAGCCTTCACCCGCCGCTCGTCACTGTCTCCTGAAGGACTTGGTCCGGGGCCGGCAGTGACACTGAGGCAACATTGTTTGCAGCCTGGGTTTACAAACATTTATTTAACGTTTATTAACCCATTCACTGCCACAGCCCGTAAAACTTCCGGGCAGAAAACTGCCCGCACAAGCCTGCAAAACAGTATACTTTCTGGTCCTATAACAAATCTATTTTCTGTATTATTGTGCGCTTTGACGGAAATCCTTTCACGCCAATGCGAAAAGGAAAACAAAAAGACATAACAATTTCAAATTTCATACTTTTATTGGCCGTTTTCAAACGATATCTTGGCAGTGAAAAGGTTAAGAAAAAAGATCAAAGGATTCCACGTCCCGTGGCTTTGTAGTGGTCATGTTACATACAGAAGCCATCGAAAACGTGTTTTGATCTTTTTGCTCAAAACTAAATCTGGTAAATCATGTCTAAGAACACTTGTGTTCCGTACTGACAACGTCAGCACAGTGCTGATGGGCACAGTCTGCACTTAGGTCAGTGGTGTGTCTGATGGGGACCAATCAGATCCCAAAGTGTGACCGTCCAGGGCTGTGGTGAGTGCACTTAGGTCAGTGGAGAGTGTGTTGGGGACCAATCAGATCCCAAAGTGTGACCGTCCAGGGTTGTGGTGAGTGTTTGCACTTAGGTCAGTGGAGAGTCTGTCGGGGACCAATCAGATCCCAAAGTGTGACCGTCCAGGGCTGTGGTGAGTGTTTGCACTTAGGTCAGTGGAGAGTGTGTCGGGGAACAGTTAGATCCCAAAGTGTGACCACCCTGGGTTGTGGTGCGTGGGACAAGGCTTCCCCCCTGCCCTACTCTACGGCCACCTCTCGCATGGGTGGAAAAGCACTAGCCCACGCTCATTTGCCGATATCAGGTTGTATGTGTGTTGGTGTGTGTGTGTGTGTGTGTGTGTGTGTGTGTGTGTGTGTGTGTGTGTGTGTGTGTGTGTGTGTGTGTGTGTGTGTGTGTGTTGGTGTGTGTGTGTGTGTTGTGTGTGTGTGTGTGTGTGTGTGTGTGTGTGTGTGTTGTGTGTGTGTGTGTGTGTGTGTGTGTGTGTTTAGTGTGTGTGTGTGTGTGTGTGTTGTGTGTGTGTGTGTGTTGTGTGTGTGTGTGTGTGTGTGTGTGTGTGTGTGTGTGTGTGTGTGTGTGTGTGTGTGTGTGTGTGTGTGTGTGTGTGTGTGTGTGTGTGTTGTGTGTGTGTGTGTGTGTGTGGTGTTTGTGTGTGTGTGTGTGTGTTGTGTGTGTGTGTGTGTGGTGTGTGTGTGTGTGTGTGTGTGTGTGTGTGTGTGTGTGGTGTGGTGGGGTGTGTGTGCTGTATGAACAGTCTGTCTGTTGCGTTAGGGCGTTTGTGTGGTGCGGTGTGTGTTGGCTGTCTTGTGTGATGGTGTTGTGCTTGGTGACGAGCGGACCCATTGCACAGTTGGGACAAAGGCAAATTCCTGTCAACAGAATGCCTCATGGCGTCACGTTTGGTGATTCACCAGTCAACACAGCTGAACCAAATAAAGGCAAATTAGAATCTTCTGAATGCTGAAATCGGACTCAAGTCTTTGTGCATTTCACCAGTCAACCCATTGCCACATGTTGGTCAGGTCATCGTGCATTTCACCAGTCAACACAGTGCCACATGGCGGTCATGTGGTGCATTTCACCAGTCACCACAGTGCCACATGGCGGTGTTGTGGTGCATTTCACCAGTCAACACAGTGCCACATGGCGGTCATGTGGTGCATTTCACCAGTCAACACAGTGCCACATGGCGGTCATGTGGTGCATTTCACCAGTCAACCCACTGCCACATGTTGGTCAGGTGATCGTGCATTTCACCAGTCAACACAGTGCCACATGGCGGTCATGTGGTGCATTTCACCAGTCACCACAGTGCCACATGACGGTCATGTGGTGCATTTCACCAGTCTACCCACTGCCACATGTTGGTCAGGTCACCGTGCATTTCACCAGTCAACACAGTGCCACATGGCGGTCATGTGGTGCATTTCACCAGTCACCACAGTGCCACATGGCGGTGTTGTGGTGCATTTCACCAGTCAACACAGTGCCACATGGCGGTCATGTGGTGCATTTCACCAGTCAACACAGTGCCACATGGTAGTGGGTTGGAAAGCTTGTGAGGCCAACAGTAGCTCTCTGTGTTCACCAGCAAAAGTTCTCTATTCACCAGCAATAGTTCTCTGTTTACAAGCAATAGTTCTATGTGTTCACCAGCAGTAGTTCGACGTTCACCAACAAACGTTCTCTGTTCTCCAGCAATAGTTATCTGTGTCCACCGGCAATAGTTCTGTATTCACCAGAAAATGTTCTCTGTTCTCAACCAATAGTTCTCTGTGTTCACCAGCAACAGTCTTGTGTCCATCAGCAAACGTTCTCTATGCACCAGCAAATGTTCTCTGTGCACCAGCAAATGTTCTCTGTGTTCACCAGCAGTAGTTTTCTGTTCACCAGCAATAGTTTTCTGTTCACCAGCAACAGTTGTCTGTGTTTACCAGCAATAGTTTTCTGTTCACCGGCAAAAGTTCTCTGTGTTCACCAGCAATAGTACTCTGATCACCGGCAATAGTTCTCTGTTCACCAGCAGTAATTATCTGTGCTCACCGGCAATAGTTCTTTGTGAACTGGGTTATCCCCAAAAGGCGACGCTTGCTACCTAAACACTTGCAACGAACTGTCGGTCGATCGTTATCTTCAAAGGTTTCAAATTATAAACTGTCAAACTAAGTTTGAGCAATTTTATAGAAACGAACCAAACCGATGGCTGCGCTCTTCTTGTGATACTGCAGTTCTTTGTCTTCCCTCTGTGTGCACGCACTCGCTTAGTCAGATATCTTTTTCTTATGCTGCACCGTCTGTCTGGAATAGTCTCCCTTGCAAAGTTAGGTAACTGAACACACTTACACCTTTTAAATCATCTTTGCATCTCACATCTTCAAGCTATCCTACTGACTGTGTGTGTGTGTGTGTGTGTGTGTGTGTGTGTGTGTGTGTGTGTGTGTGTGTGTGTGTGTGTGTGTGTGTGTGTGTGTGTGTGTGTGTGTGTGTGTGTGTGTGTTGTGTGTGTGCGTGCGTGTGTATGTTGGTGTGTTGTGTTGTGTGTGGTGTGTGTGTGTGTGTTGTGTGTGTGTGTGTGTGTGTGTGTGTGTGTCTGTGTGAGCATGTGCGCGCGTGCGTATACGTGTGTGTGTGTGTGTGTGTGAGTCACCGCGTGCGAGTTTGTTTTGACTATGTTTTGTTTCTTTGCTTAGTAATGGGCTATGTGCTCCAGTTTAGAGAAACAGCACATAAAAGAATACATTATCATTATTATAATACGCCGAACAGGTTTGCAAACATTTACAGGTCAGCTTTAAGCTTCACTGCACACACGTCCCCTACAACAGTACTGTAAAACTCTACAGCAGTATAGTAAGACCATACCACAGTATAATAAGACCATACCACAGTATGGTAAGAACCTACAACAGTATAGTAAGACCCTACAACATTATAGTAAGACCCTACAACATTATAGTAAGACCCTACAACAGTATAGTAAGACCCTACAACAGTATAGTAAGAACCTACAGTAGTATAGTAAGACCATACAACAGTATAATAAGACCATACCACAGTATGGTAAGAACCTACAACAGTATAGTAAGACCCTACAACATTATAGTAAGACCCTACAACAGTATAGTAAGAACCTGCAACAGTATAGTAAGACCCTACAACAGTATAGTAAGAACCTACAGTAGTATAGTAAGACCATACAACAGTATAATATGACCATACCACAGTATCATACAACAGAGAGCCGGTTTGGCCTAGCGGTAAGGCGGTAGGCTGGTAAGCGGAAGGACCTCGGTTCGATACCGCTTCGGCTCTCCTTTCTCTTCAAAAATTGTGGTCTGTGGACGCTGTCTTGTGACTTTGTCCCTCACAATTAATGAAACATTAAAGTGGCTCTCATCGCTGCCCATCTTAATGCAGGTCATTCTGGTGGTGACAGTGTAGCGATAGGTATATACTCTCCCTCTTCCCCCACTTCCATAACCCCTACCCCCATTCTCCCCGTCCCTAACGGGCCTTATGTTTCTGTGGACGTTAAGCACCATGTTTACTTACTTATTTATCATACAACAGTATGGTAAGAATTTACAACAGTATAGTAAGACCATACAAGAGTATAGTAATACCCTACAGCACTATAGTAAGACCATACAACAGCATAATAACACCATAACACCGTAAGAGCCTACAACAATATGATAAGACCATACAACAGTATGGTAAGAACTTACAACAGTATGGTAAGAACTTACAACAGTATAGTAAGACCCTACAGCAGTATAGTAAGACCATACAACAGTATAATAAGACCATACAACAGTATAGTAAGAGCCTACAACAGTATAATAAGACCATACAACAATATGGTAAGAACCTACAACAGTATAGTAAGACCATACAACAGTATAGTAAGAACCTACAACAGTATAGTAAGATCATACAACACTATAGTAAGAAGTAGGCCTGTAACGTAGAGTCTGTCAAGCGGTAAGTAGGCCTACCTGTATATAGCTATACAGTTAGTCTGTCAAGCGGTAAGTAGGCCTACCTGTATGTAGCCATACAGTTAGTCTGTCAAGCGGTAAGTAGGCCCACCTGTGTGTAGCTGTACAGTTAGTCTGTCAAGCGGTAAGTAGGCCTACCTGTATGTAGCCATTCGTTTAGTCTGTCAAGCGGTAAGTAGGCCTACCTGTGTGTAGCTGTAAAGTTAGTCTGTCAAACGGTAAGTAGACCTACCTGTATGTAGCCATTCAGTTAGTCTGTCAAGCGGTAAGTAGGCCTACCTGTGTGTAGCTGTAAAGTTAGTCTGTCAAACGGTAAGTAGGCCTACCTGTTTTGTAGCTATACAGTTAGTGTCTGTCAAGTGGTAAGTAGGCCTACCTGTATGTAGCTATACAGTTAGAGTTTGTCAAGCAGTAAGTAGGCCTACCTGTATGTATAGCTATACAGTTAGAGTTTGTCAAGCAGTTAGTAGGCCTACCTGTATGTATAGCTATACAGTTAGAGTTTGTCAAGCAGTAAGTAGGCCTACCTGTATGTATAGCTATACAGTTAGAGTCTGTCAAGCGGTAAGTAGGCCTACCTGTATGAAGCTATAAGGTTAGAGTCTGTCAAGCGGTAAGTAGGCCTACCCGTATGCAGCTATTCAGTTGGTTTAAACAAAATTTTATTCATTCATCGTAATCATAAGCTCAACAAATAAGTACAGGAAACACAAAAGCAATATGCTTATTTGAGTGTTACCTATAGATAAAATGATAATCACACAGACATTTACGATGGCAAGATGGCAAATTGTTGTCAAAACGTCAGAGGCAACAAAACCAACAAAGCCAAAATGACAACAAAAAACAAACAAAACAAAAAACAAAACATAGCAACAAAACGGGAGGAGGGGGTGGGGTTAAAAAAGCAAATAACTAACCGAATGGTCTAGTAATGTTGTCATAATTATTGATCCGAGAGAGAGAGGGAGAGAGATTAAAACGTGTACTTCTTCGCTTGTATCATAAACAAATTTTGGCAGACTTTTACAGATTTACAAGCGGTCGGTTTGGCGCAGAAAGTCGTGGACTATAGCAAATATTTTCTTATTAGTTTCTAAATGTAGCTGGTCGTTTCCAAACAGAAGTGTGTTGATATTTCTTTCATTCTCATCTAGTTTATTAATGGTTTTATTTCTAATACTATTATAAAGGGGACAATGTAGTAAGAAATGCTCTGATGTTTCTGCTGTATATCCGCATGAACATATAGGGTCTTCTAACAGGTGGCGTCTGAATAAGTCATAATTTAAATCGCTAATACAAGTCGAAGTCTACAATGCTTAACTTGTTCCTTTCTAGAACCAAAATAATAATATATAGGAACCACAGCGTCATTCGTTGACAAATATTTTTTCAGCAGACTAATTGAAGGATTTGTTTGTATAGTTTGAGGTAATGTGTTCCACAGTTGGGTAGTTGACGGAATGAATGAATTTGCATATAGTTCTGTTTTGTGAGCGGGAATGACTCTTTTATGTGGTCGTCTGCGATGATACGGGTTTGTTGTTGAAACTAGAGGTGGTACTAAGTTCGATAGGTATCCGGGGCATAGGTAATTAATCATTTTGTGAAACATTAATAGCTTGTGACGTTTTCGTCTTTCTTTTAGTGTGCAAAATCCAGATTCTTTATACAACTTTTCGTGGCTTGTTCCTCTAACAGCTCCTAAAATAATTCTTATAGCTTCCAAATGCAGGTTTTCGAGCATGTTTGAAAGTGTTCCAGTACAATTATCCCAAACAATGTCGGCGTAGTCAAACTGTGGCAATATAAAGGATTTGTACATAGTATCCAAGGCTTTTCTGCATAACTTGTACTTAAGGAACGTAAACATGAAATAAGAAGGGTTGCTTTTCTAATAATACTGTTTATATGTTTTTCCCATTTGCAGTTACTTTGAAAAATCAGACCTAAGTGTTTGTGACATTCCTTGTCTTCGAGAACAATATTTCCAAATGACAGTGGGTAAACTGGATGGTTGTCTTTCTTAAATGTTAACAATTCAGTTTTTTCTTCATTAAAACTAACTTTTCCATCGTTTCGCCCAGCTGTTAATTTTTTCCAAGTCAGAATTTAAAATTGCTGCTCTTCTGTCGGGGTCTTTCAATGCAAGTGACACACTTGTGTCATCCGCAAAAAGTTTTATAACAGATTCAATATTTTTGGTTATGTCGTTTATATATATGAGAAATAACAAGGGTCCTAACACAGACCCCTGTGGAACTCCAGAAGGTACTGTTTTGTATTCAGACTTTTTACCTTTTATAACAACGGCTTGTTTGCGATTTTGTAAATAGTTTTGAAACCATAATGCCAAATTGCCTCTTATACCAACAGCTTCTATTTTTTTCAATAATCCCTTGTGCCACACTCGATCAAGGCTTTGGAAATGTCGAAAAAAATGGATTGTGTAGTTATTCCTTGATCGAATGATGTACATAGGTCATGATATATTGATGTGAGTTGGTTAACTGTCGAGTCTCCTGGCACAAATCCTGACTGGGATGGAGTAATAATATTATAAACCTTTAAATAATTCAACACACGGCTGTGAACACATCGTTCTAAGACCTTGCCTACACAACTTAACAGCGAAATAGGACGATAATTATTACACAGATTTTCGGGTCCTTTTTTATGTAGTGGTGTTACATGAGCAATCTTCCAAATGTTTGGAAAGATACCTTCATTCAAACAGCGGTTAAATAGGATGGTTAAGGGTTCTGTAATAATGTCAACTGTAGCTATCAGCAATTTGTTATGAATCATATCGGGCCCTGTTGCCTTTGATTTGTCTAATTTTTTTATTACACTATGTATGTCAGCGTGCGTAAGAATAATATCAGTAATTTCAGAGTCAGTGTACTCTACATTTGGAGTATTTTCGTTTGGATTGTCTAAAATCGATTGTTGAATAAAATAATCATTCAATGCGTTGACCTTGTCTTCGCTGGAAGAATACAAAGTACCATTGAAGAAGATGGGAGGAATGTCGTCGGATATGCCTTTTTTATTCATAAATTGTTTTACCAGTTTCCACCATTCCTTAGTACCGAACTGTTTTGGGTCAGATGCCTTTAAATCAAGTTCATTTAAATATTCCAGTTTTCTGTCTCTAATCTTAGTAGTTACTAAGTTTCTATAAGTCCGATAAGCTCGCCAGTCTTCGTCTTTATTGCTGCGTTTTGCTTTTTTAAACAACCTATATCTCTGTTTTATAGCCCAGCGAATGTCTGCATTTATCCAAGCAGCATCTTTAGAGCGAATTGTAACGGTTTTTACAGGCATGCAATTGCAGGCGGCTTCGAAAAATATAGTATTAAAATGTTCAGCACAGTCGTCAATGGATCCTTTTTGCATTGCATCGGCCCAGTCTATACGAGACAGCATGTTGCAGAATTTAATGGCATCTAATTTGTCATAATTGTATAATGTTCTTTTGAAACTATAATTAGTATTGGTGTTATTGATCACTGTTGCACATGGCACACAGTGGTCACTACATATTTCCGGCAAAACCTCTATACTTTTGATAACTTGTGGCGTCTGGGTTATAATAAGATCAATACATGTACTACTTGTCGGAGTTATTCTAGTGTCAGAATTAGTAAGCTGGTGCAACTGAAACATGTAGAGTATATCAACTAAGTGCTTGCTTGGGAAGTTAAAGTCGGAATTGAAGTCCCCAAAGGCAATAAATTTTAAACCAGTGTTATTTACATTCCAAAAGCTTTGTCTGATCAAATCCCAATAGTCAACTGTGGCACTCGGTTGTCGGTAGAATGAACTATTAGCATGGTTTCCTTGTTAATTTTGGTTTCAATCCAAATAGCTTCAAGACCGGGTACATGAAGATCGGGTCTGTGCTTACAGAATAAGTGTCGTTTCACGTATATGGCTACTCCACCACCACTGTGGTTTAACGGTCGGTCTAGTCTAATCGGTGGATGGAAATGTAGTAAGTCTGTTTGAGCTCTAGTATGATGCGGAGCTAGCCATGTCTCAGAACATGTAATAATATCATATTTATTGCATTCAGTTTCAATGTCCGATATGTGTTTTGGTATACTTCTTGCATTGAGATGAATTATTTTTATTTCATAATTAGGGGTAGGGCCTGGGTTAGATTCGATATCTCCTGAGCTATTCAGTTAGAGTTTGTTAAGCGGTAAGTGAGTAAGTAAGTAAGTTGGTGTTTTACGCCCAGTCAACTTGTTAAGCGGTAAGTAGGCCTACCTGTATGCAGCTATACAGTCAGAGTCTGTCAAGCGGTAAGTAGGCCTACCTGTTAGAGTCTGTGAAGCGGTAAGTACAGCCTGTTTCTGCATCACCAGACCGAGCCACTCAAATGACTGTGCTATCGTCTGATCGGTCCCATGATGGCCAGATGTAAATTGATGCTGACAATGTCCCACCGTATAGACGCTACTTGTGGTGCAGAGGATCACGTTAAGTCAGTAGATACAGCAGGCGACGCCGGGCGCTGCAGTGGACAGATTCCCTGACTACACTTGGTAAGG
Organism: Alviniconcha marisindica; assembly: GCA_018857735.1. NCBI lineage: Eukaryota > Metazoa > Mollusca > Gastropoda > Provannidae > Alviniconcha > Alviniconcha marisindica. Next base: position 60,434 of record JABMCL010001379.1, on the reverse strand, counting down.
AGAAACAAACAAACAAACTGTTTTTCTACTTCGCCGGGCGCTGCAGTGGACAGATTCCCTGACTACACTTGGTAAGGAGAAACAAACAAACAAACAAACAAACTGTTTTTCTACTTCGCCAGGCACTGCATTGGACAGATTCACTGACTACACTTGGTAAGGAGAAACAAACAAACAGTTTTTCTACTTCATCAAATCACACAAAAAGGTTAAAAAGAACGTTTTTTTGTTTGTTTGTTTGTTTGTTTTATCAGACAACACATCTGACGTTTTCATATTGATTTTAAATGCAATTGTAGACCATTAGTGAGAAAGAGAATGAGTCAGATAATAAGTGTTGTGTTTGTATTTGTTATGCAGTAGCTGTCGTTTTTAGACATAACTCTAGCTAGCTAGAAACTCCTACGTTTTTAGCTTTGATTTGTTCATTCGGTCTTACAGTGTTTTTGTTGTTGTTTAGTTTTGATTTGTTCATTCGGTTTTACGGTGTGTCTTTGTTGTTGTTGTTGTTTAGCTTTGATTTGTTCATTCGGTCTTACGGTGTGTCTTTGTTGTTGTTTAGCTTTGATTTGTTCATTCGGTCTTCCGGTGTGTATTTGTTGTTGTTGTTTAGCTTTGCTTTGTTCATTCGGTCTTCCGGTGTGTATTTGTTGTTGTTGGTTAGCTTTGATTTGTTCATTCGGTCTTACGGTGTGTATTTGTTGTTGTTGTTTAGCTTTGCTTTGTTCATTCGGTCTTCCGGTGTGTATTTGTTGTTGTTGGTTAGCTTTGATTTGTTCATTCGGTCTTACGGTGTGTCTTTGTTGTTGTTGTTGTTTAGCTTTGATTTGTTCATTCGGTCTTACGGTGTGTCTTTGTTGTTGTTGTTTAGCTTTGATTTGTTCATTCGGTCTTACGGTGTGTATTTGTTGTTGTTGTTTAGCTTTGATTTGTTCATTCGGTCTTCCGGTGTGTATCTGTTGTTGTTGTTTAGCTTTGATTTGTTCATTCGGTCTTACGGTGTGTATCTGTTGTTGTTTAGCTTTGATTTGTTCATTCGGTCTTACGGTGTGCTTTTGTTGTTGTTGTTTAGCTTTGATTTGTTCATTCGGTCTTACGGTGTGCATTTGTTGTTATTGTTTAGCTTTGATTTGTTCATTCTGTCTTACGGTGTGTATCTGTTGTTGTTTAGCTTTGATTTGTTCATTCGGTCTTACGGTGTGTATCTGTTGTTGTTTAGCTTTGGTTTGTTATTCGGTATTGCGGTGCGTATTTGTAGTTTTTTGCTGCTGCTGCTGTTGTTCAGCTTTGTCCCCCAGGACGGCTGTGTAAGTTTTGTAGTGAACTGTCGACAGTTATCTCCATGAACTGAGTTTTCCGTTGTCTTTATTTCTGTCTTGCCAGCTCGACTTTCTTGGTAAGTTGTCTTTTGTTGTTCAGATATCCTTTGTTAATCAGTTGTCTTTTGTTGTTCACCTGGCCTTTTGTTTATCAACTGTCTTTTGTTTCCCACATATTCATTGTTAATCAGTTGTCTTTTGTTGCTCGCATTTGCTTTGTTAATCTGTTGTCTTTTGTTACTCGCATAATCTTTGTTAATCTGTTGTCTTTTGTTACTCGCATAATCTTTGTTAATCTGTTGTCTTTTGTTACTCGCATAATCTTTGTTAATCTGTTGTGTTTCGTTGCTCTCTGATCCTTTATAAATTGTCCTTTGTTGTTCACTTATCCGTCGTTAAAAAGTTTTGTTATTCACGTGTCCTTTGTTAATCAGTTGCCTTTTGTTGCTTACGTATCCTTTGTTAAACAATGATGTTTTGTTGCTTAAATATCCTTTGTTAATCAGTTATGGTATGCTGTTTAAATATCCTTTGTTAATCAGTTGTTTTGTTGCTTGAAGAGCCTTTGTTAATCAGTTGTTTTGTTTCTTAAATAGCCTTTGTTAATCAGTTGTTTTGTTGTTTAAATGTCCTTTGTTAATCAGTTGTTTTGTTGCTTAAATATCCTTTTTTAATCAGTTATGGTATGCTGTTTAAATATCCTTTGTTAATCAATTGTTTTGTTGCTTAAATATCCTTTGTTAATCAGTTGTTGTTGTTTTTGCTTAAATATCCTTTGTTAATCAGTTGTTCTGTTGCTTATATGTCCTTTGTTGATCAGTTGTTTTGTTGCTTAAATATCCTTTGTTAATCAGTTGTTTTGTTGCTTAAATATCCTTTGTTAATCAGTTGTTCTGTTGCTTATATGTCCTTTGTTGATCAGTTGTTTTGTTGCTTAAATAGCCTTTGTTAATCAGTTGTTCTGTTGCTTATATGTCCTTTGTTGATCAGTTGTTTTGTTGCTTAAATAACCTTTGTTAATCATTTGTTTTGTTGCTTAAATATCCTTTGTTAATCAGTTGTGTTTTGCCCACATATCCTTTGTTACCCAATTTTCTTTCGTTGATCACTTATCTTTTGTTGTTGACTTATCCTAAAGTCGCGTTCTCGTTCTAAGCAGCCTTAGCACCGTATTGAGATTGCTGGATGGACGCAATCGATTTGTCGTTGTAAACAATCCGTTCGGATTCTGTACGAAAGGTCTGTGTTGGTCAGTCCAGCAGATTCTAGACAACGATCTGGGGATTTGGGGATTGGGGGGGGGGGGGGGTCGACGTCCATAAGATTCTAGACAAGATCTGAGGATGGGGGATGGGGGGGGGGGGGGGTCGACGTCATAAGATTCAGAGAAGATGAGAGGATGGGGAATGGGGGGGGGGGGGGGGTCGACGTCTCAAGTCTGACAATGTCAGATGCGAAATGGGGGGGGGGGGGGGGGCGACATCCAGCAGATTCTAGACAAAGACGAGGATGGGGAATGGGGGGGGGGGCGACGTCCAGCAGATTCTAGACAAAGATCTGAGGATGGGGGAATGGGGGGGGGGGGGGGACGTCAGCAGCATTCTAGAAAAAGTGCTGAGGATGGGGGATTGGGGGTGGGACGACGTCCAGGGGATTCTAGACAAAGTGCTGAGGATGGCGGATGGGGGTGGGGTGGGACGACGTCCAGCAGATTCTAGACAAAGACCTGAGGATGGGGGAATGTGGGGGGGGGGGGGACGACGTCCAGCAGATTCTAGACAAAGACCTGAGGATGGGGTATGGGGGGGGGGGGGGGACGACGTCTAGCAGATTCTAGACAAAGATGATGATGGGGGAATGGGGGGGGGGGGGGGCACAACGTCAGCAGATTCTAGACAAAGTGCTGAGGATGGGGGGATGGGGGGTGGGACGACGGCAAGGGATTCAGACAAGTGCTGAGGATGGCGGATGGGTGGGGGGAGGGGGGGGAAACGACGTCCAGCAGTCTAGACAAGATCTGAGAATGGGGAATGGGGGGGGGGGGGGACGTCAGCAGATCTGCACAAAATGCTGAGGATGGGGGGGATGGGGTAGGGGGGGCGTCGTCCAGGGGATTCTAGACAAAGATCTGAGGATGCGGGGATCGGGGGGGGGGGGGGGGACGACGTCCAGCAGATTCTAGACAAAGTGCTGAGGATGGGGGGATGGGGGGGGGGGGGGCACGACGTACCTAGCAGGGTTTCAGTTGGAGAGCACCGTTTGTTTTCGTTTCATCCACACCAATGCTCAATAGAGTTTGCCTAAACAGAAGACAAGGACGAGGGAATCTTTGTCCAACAGATTGTCTTCCTCTTCAGAAAAAAGAGACTTCAGTAGTCCCTTTACCACATGCCTTTGTGTGTATGTGTGTGTGTGTGCGTGTGTGCGTGTGTGCGTGCGTGCGTGCGTGTGTGTGTGTGTGTGTGTGTGTGTGTGTGTGTGTGTGTGTGTGTGTTGGGGTGGTGTGTGTGTGTGTGTGTGTGTGGCTCGTGTGCGTGTGTGTGTTGTGTGTTGTGGTGTGCGCGCGCGTGTGTGTGTGGTGGCGCGCGTGTGTGTGTGTGTGGTGTGTGTGTGTGTGTGTGTGTGTGTGTGTGTGTTGTGTGTGTGTGTGCGTGTGTGTGTGTGTGTGTGTTGTGTGTGCGTGTGTGTGCGCGCGCGCGCGTGTGTGTGTGTGTGTGTGTGTGTGTGTGTGTGTGTGTGTGTGTGTGTGTGTGTGTTTCGGTGTGTGTCGGTGTGCATGTATCTGCATTGAACTCTGTGTCGTCAAGATATATGTCTATGTATGTGTTTAAGGATTTGTAGGCGCCTAAGGCCACTACAGGTTCCAAATCATCATCATCAGTAGTATCAGTAGTAGTAGTAGTAGTAGCAGCAGCAGCAGCAGCAGCAGTAGTAGTAGCAGTAGTAGTGGTAGTAGTAGATGCAGCGGCAGTAGCAGCTTAGCAGTAGTAGTAATATACTGAAACGTGTGCTTTTCAGTGTTATTGTTTCTACATTGCGTAGTTTCGCGTCCCGAGGGCAACATGACCGCCTCCTCTCCAACACCCATCAGCCCGACGACGACACCGGAGGAACTGTTCGACGGCGTCGCCCTCGCCAACTTGAAGCTGATCAATGATTTGTGGTTCTACATTGTGGGCGTGGCCTCTGGCCTTATCTGCATCCTTGGTGTCCTTGGCAACGTCCTGAGCCTGTTGGTGTGGAGCAGCACGGAGGTCCGGAGCAGCACGTGCAGCGTGTATTTCCTGACACTGGCCGTGTACGATCTTGTCTTCGACTTCTGCGTCCTCGCCAACATTTGCATGGCCGAGATACTCTTCAGGGCAGCTGGGGACGGCATCAGCATCCCCTACTTACAGTTCTTCGACCCGTCTTCTGTTTTCTTCGCGCCTTTTCTCAGCATGATGGCCTTTGGATCGGTGTACACAACAGTGGCCTTGGCTGTCGACCGATGTCTGGCTGTGGCAAAGCCGTTGACGTGGCCCCAGCTGTGCACCTTCAAGTGGACCATTGTGGTCAACAGTCTCGTGCTCGTGTGGTCCGTGCTCACCAACATCCCTCTCGCGATGGAAGGGGCACTGGACTGGTCCCACGTTCCGCGGCTCAACAAAAGCTTTCTGGTCTTCACGGAGACCCAGTACCGATTCAGCCAGTTCCACACCCAGGTGTATTTGTTGTACCTCTTTCCCGCCGTGTCTTTCGTCCTGCCTGTGCTCGTCATCGTCGTCGCCAATGTGATACTGGTGTACAAAGTGCGCAGGCGCTGCAGTGCCATGGCAGAAACTTTCCCGGGGCTGGAATGCGTCCAGGCTTCGCGCTCAAGGGAGGCAAATCGCCTGACGTCTCAGGTGGTGGTGATCTCCCTTTTAACGCTCTTCTCTCGATGTCTCTACGCGATAGAATACATCTGGATGGCTTTATTAGGAACAATTTACATCGACGAATGCTCGGTCGCTTGTTCGGCTTTATCAGCCGTCACTTTGTTTGTTCTAGCTGTCAACGCGTCCGTAAACTTTTTCTGCTACATGTATTTTGTGCGGAAATTCCGGACTCTGCTCATGAAACGGTTGCAGTGTTTGGCCTGCGTGTGGAGAAGCTGTCGCAGCAGAGGGCAAGCAAGCAAGCCCAGCACACTGCGGAAAATGTCCATATTCGCTTCCTCTACCAGGTCTCAGTGGAGCGTGTGCACTGAAGAACACAACGGTGTTCAGCTGACAACGGTGAACAAAATGCCTCAGTCACTGACTGAATCGACAGACTGACAGTATGGTTAGCATATACGACAGTATGGTTACAGCTAAATACGCATGCGCCTCGAGTATGTGGCTTTGCCTGAAAGTGACATGGTGCATGATTGTATGGTGTACACAGAACGCGCCGAGATGGCAGCAGTTTCATGCGGCGCGACCCATGCCAGTAAGTACACCACTTCGGTGGATATTCAAAAACACGCTATAAAAAGCTAGTCACTCGTATAGAATCACATGCGAGCGTAGTGAGTCTGCTCGAGAGCGGAGAATATCGCTATATAAAAACGATCAACAACAACAACAATATAGGCATATAGTTCAGGAGCTGTGTGAGAGTCGAGATGGCCGTCCTGGGCTGTCCGTCCTAACGAGCCTTCTGGTTTCCGTGGAAGTAAAACAATATTGAACCATGCTTCGGCATTGGTCTCAGCTTGTCCCTAATATGTCAACTGACATCTGAGGACATTAAGCATCACTTCATCATCATCAACAACAATACTCCCTTAAGCGGGTGGATGGTCTTGAACAGTGCTGCATGTACCTAGTGCTAGATACTTATTGGAGGTTCACTCAGTGTACGTAGCATAAAAGAACTCTGTGCCAACTACTTGTAAGTGGTAGTTACTCGTGTAAGCTTCGTGTATGCATTGTTAACCATATCTGTGTGCGTAGTTTTAACCACAATGACGTGTTGCTATGTGTGTATATAGCAGTAACCATATCTATGTGCGTAGTTTTAACCACACTGACGTGTTGTTATGTGTGTATGTAGTAGTAACCATATCTACGTGCGTAGTTTTAACCACGTTGACGTGTTGTTGTGTGTGTATGTAGTAGTAACCATATTTACGTGCGTAGTTTTAACCACACTGACGTGTTGATTATGTGTGTATGTAGTAGTAACCATATCTACGTGCGTAGTTTTAACTACGTTGACGTGTTGTTCTGTGTGTATGTAGTAGTAACCATATCTACGTGCGTAGTTTTAACCACACTGACGTGTTGTTATGTGTGTATGTAGTAATAACCATATCTACGTGCGTAGTTTTAACCACGTTGACGTGTTGTTATGTGTGTATGTAGTAGTAACCATATCTACGTGCGTAGTTTTAACCACGTTGACGTGTTGTTATGTGTGTATGTAGTAGTAACCATATCTACTGTGCGTAGTTTTAACCACGTTGACGTGTTGTTATGTGTGTATGTAGTAGTACCATATCTACGTGCGTAGTTTTAACCACGTTGACGTGTTGTTCTGTGTGTATGTAGTAATAACCATATCTACGTGCGTAGTTTTAACCACTGACGTGTTGTTATGTGTGTATGTAGTAATAACCGTATCTACGTGCGTAGTTTTAACCACGTTGACGTGTTGTTATGTGTGTATGTAGTAGTAACCATATCTACGTGCGTAGTTTTAACCACGTTGACGTGTTGTTGTGTGTGTATGTAATAGTATCCACAGCGGTAACCACGTGCACGTGTTATGATAGCCACATACACGCGTTGTTCACTATATGTGCGTAGTGGTAACCACATGGACTCTTTGTGATAACCACATGCGCATGTTATTAGCTATACGTCCGCCGTAATGACCACACTGATGTAGTGTTGATTATATGTACACAGTTATATAACCCTTTGTGGATCTTTGTGTCACACAAACTATATGCAGTACTCTCTCTCTCTCTCTCTCTCTCTCTCTCTCTCTCTCTCTCTCTCTCTCTCTCTCTCTCTCTCTCTCTGTTGGAAATTAATTAATTCAATCTTCTCAGGCGTTTTCCTTTAATGTCTGTTAAAGCAACATACAGTAAATGCTATGAATAAACGTCTGTTCTTTAATAAAATGCCCTGCAACATCCAAACTTTCCCTCCGAAGACAAGCTGTCGTTGGACTATACCTACTCTCGTATTATTCATGTACCAAAAACTGTTGCAATCCATCACACACTTTTGTCAATGTTACTGTCAGATAACAAGCAGGAAACTGTCGTGCTGACGTCACACACTTCTCGTTAATCAGTGAGCGTCAGTGGGAGAGTGAGCGTCACTCAGTGAGCGTCAGTCAGTAAGTGGGCGTCACTCAGTCAGTCAGTAAGCGTCAGTCAATCAGTGAGTGTCAGCCAGTCAATCAGTGAGCGTAAGTCAGTCAATCAGTGGCCACCAGTCAGTCAGTGAGCGTCAGTCAATAAGTCAGTGAGCGTCAGTCAGTCAGTGAGCGTAAGTCAGTCGGTGAGCTTAAGTCAATGAGTGAGCGTCAGTCAGTCAGTCAGTGGCCACCAGTCAGTCACTCAGTGAGGGTCAGTCGTTCAGTCAGTCAGTCACT
>JABMCL010001379.1:27500-50000 GCA_018857735.1 Alviniconcha marisindica | reverse complement strand
GGGGGCGGGGAGCCCCCTGCGGCCTGCACCAGGGTCGGGTACCAGTCCACCGCATGCACCAGGCCTGTCAGCAGCAGATGCACACGGCTGTACACCTGTCTGTCTCACCTGCACGCCTGCCTGTCTGTCTGTACACGTGTCTGTCTCACCTGCACGCCTCTCTGTCTGTACACCTGTCTGTCACTTGCACGCCTGTCTATTTCACGGCGGCCTGTCTGTGCTCGCGTGTGTGTGAGTATGTGTGTGTGTGTGTGTGTGTGTGTGTGTGTGTGTGTGTGTGTGTGTGTGTGTGTGTGTGTGTGTGAGAGAGAGAGAGAGAGAGAGAGAGAGTGTGTGTGCGTGTGCGTGTGTGTGTGGTGTGTGTGTGTGTGTGTGTGTACGTGTGCGTACGGTGTGTGTGTGTGTGTGTGTGTGTGTGTGTGTGTGTGTGTGTGATAGAGAGAGAGGGAGAGAGTGTGTGTGTGTGAGAGAGAGAGAGTGTGTGCGTGTGAGAGAGAGAGGGAGAGAGAGAGAGAGAGTGTGTGTGTGTGTGTGTGTGTGTGTGTGTGTGTGTGTGTGTGTGTGTGTGTGCGTATGTGTGCTGAAGAAAAGTGAGTTAAATGTACGCTTCGCCGTCATCCGTCTTCCTTCGTGCTTTTTCCCTTCAGTCTCTTCACTCTGCCCACGCCACCTTCACTTCCCCCGTCAGATTACCAGCAGAATCTTCCACCGGAAGTGTCGCACGTTTAGACCCACACTCCCAGCATCGCTTTCCGGCACCTTCCTCCAGACTCTGCCAGATTTAGTTACGCCACTGAAGGGGCACTCTTTTATCTCCGCGCAGCTGTCCAGCGACGCGGTCAGCGCCCTCCGAAAGGTTCGGGTACTAATATGACTGTAGAAGCAACCTAGCGCCAAAGCACGCACGTAAACATGAGACGCATCCACCCCGGGTGAAAGAAAGAGTTCCGTCTCGATTCAAACGATTGTGGCTTTATTTTGCTGGTGTAAACTTTGTTGACGGCTATAAATGACTCGCCTCGTTTTATTTGAGTTGTTTGTAACAAACTTACTACTGTTTGAGCACCAACAAAAAAAAACTGCTCGTTAGCTGACAGTTTTCTGGACCCTATGGCGTGACTAAATACGGCAGCGGTTGAAGGAAGGATGTCGTAAACCAGTGCCTGGCGGTTGGTTTGGACCCTTACCCGGGTAGGTTTGCCCCTGGCGCTGCGAGAGGAGAGGGGAGGCTAGGAGGGTGTAGGACCGGGTGCCCCCCTCCCACAGGGTGGCCTTTTTGCCGCGCAGAGGGTAGTTAAAGGCCCCTCCGTTGACGGGCCCCCCGTTGTCGGACATGAAGATGACGATGGTGTTGTCGGTGTAGCCCTGTTGGATGGAGACAAGTCAGTAAGTCGCTGTTTTACGCCCAGTCAACCAGTGCGGTTATATCAGGGCGATGGATGCAGATAAGGTGGAAAACAAGACAACAACGACAGCAACAGATGCAGATGGCACACATAACTGGCATGCTGTCAGAACAAGGATATTGTGTTCCATCCGTCGTCGTTGTCATCGCTGTTATCATTATCAAAGTCAAGTCAAAAAACTTCCATCATCCCTCCCAGGGCAGTTCAACTTAACTTCATATATATGGGGCGGGGATAGCTCAGTGGTTAGAGCGCCGGACTAGGTGATCGAAAGGTCGCGGGTTCGTATCCCTGCAGGAGCGGCAGGAGAATTTTCTTCTCCAGGGTCAACTTTCTGTGCTGACTCTTATTTCGGTATCCGTTCCACCCCCGTGTTACCGCAGTAGCACGTAAAAGACTCCGGTCATTCTGCCAGAAGTGCAGGTGGCAGGTTACAGCTAAACACGCATACACCTTACGTATGTGGCTTTGCATGAAATGACATGGTGCGTGGTTGTATGGTGTACACAGAACGCGCCGAGATGGCAGCACTTTCATGTGGCACCAGCCATACCAGCGCTGTAAGTACACCACTTCGGTGGATATTCAAAAACGCGCTATGAAAAGCTATTCACTCAAGTAGAATCACATGCGAGCGCAGTGAGTCTGCTCGAAAGCGGAGAATAGCGCTATATAAAAGCGATTAATAATAATATAAGGCTCATTAATTTAAGATCATGTAAAAGAAGGCCAAAAACATTTGCGTTTCCAACAACATAGACAAGTTATGCTGCACAAAAATATATCATACAAATTTAAAATCACATAAATTATAAACGGGTGCGTATTCATTTCACATCAGCACACACACACACACACACACACACACACACACACACACACACACACACACACACACACACACACACACACACACACGCCAATTTTAATATTATTACCGTCTTCACTGATACCACCAGCAGCATGCTCACAAATACACACTGTTTTAGTACCAGCAAACTAATGCATTGTTTTGACAAAATGGTCTCCCCTCGCACACATTCACGCAGGCAGTGTCATTCACAATTAACCCCTTCACTGCCATGATGTCACTTGAAAACTATCAATAAAAGTGCGAAATCTTAAAACCCTTAAACCTTTTTGTCTTCTTCTCCGCACTGGCATGTGAAAGGATTTTCATCAAAACGCGCAGCGTTGAAAGTAGATGTGTTAAAGGACCGGAAAACATACTGTTCGCAGGCGTGTTCGTGCATCTTTCGTGTCAAAGATAACACCAAGGAACTTTGCTTCTCTGACTACTTTTATAGATGTTTTTCCCAGAAGACTGTTAGGGTCTGGGGAAAAAACCGTACTGTTGGTGGAAATCAATACATACCGTCTTAGAGGTGGAGAACTTGAAGCCGTTCTCAGACACCCACTTCTGAACGCTGTTTACACACAGCTGCATAGCTCTCTCCACTCTGTTTAACGTCTTTCCACTCACACACAAAGCAAAGTCGTCTACAAACAAGGAGCAATCAGTACCCTTTAAGACAGCTTTAACGATGTTGTTAATTTTAATGCTAAAAGGGCCGGAGACAGGATGCTACCTTGCGGGACCCCCATCTCCTGCTCGTGCAGCTCGGAAAGAGTGGAACCCACTCTAACCCTGAAAGAACGTTCCTACAGGAAGCTCTGAATAAACCTGGGGAGGTGGCCCCCGAAACCGAGATCCCAGAGATCCCAGAGGTCCCGAAATTAAATATATAATATGAGATGTGTATCGCCCTAATATAACCGCACCGGTTGACTGGGCGTAAAACACCTACTTACTTACTTACTTACTCGTGCATCTTTCAGCCCGGAAATTTTACAGGGTGGGGCAGTGAAGGGGTTAATAATGTGTGCCCTTAGATACCTGAAGAGCATTGATAAGCACTGGCCACATGAACATAAAACAAGATCAGAGGATGGTTACCTCTTCATCCAGAGTCTGCGTGATGTTCCCGATGCTCTCGTCCATTGCCGCTACCATACCGCAGTGGATGCGCCTTGTTTCGTTGACCACGTGACTGCAGTACTGGTCCACATAGCTCTGCTTCGCTTCGAACGGCGCATGCGCGTTCTGGTAAGCCATGTATAGGAAGAATGGTTTCTGACTTGCTTTGTCGTGTTCCCGGATAATGCGCTGCGCGCGTGCCGTGTGAAGTTCCGTGGAGTAGTGTCCCCTTGCAGACCAGACAACCTCATCGTTGTCCCGAAAATCATACGTGAAGCGGTTGGAGCCTGCAAGGTGAGGGAATAGTGCACAACAGCTGAACTCATTCAGTACTGACTCTCCGTGCACGCGCAGAGAGAGAGAGAGAGAGAGAGAGAGAGAGAGAGAGAGAGAGAGAGAGCACACACACACACACACACACACACACACACACACACAACACACACACACACACACACACACACACAAGCAAAACACACACACGCGCGCAGAGAGAGAGAGAGAGAGAGAGAGAGAGAGAGAGAAGAACAAGAACACACACACACACACACACACACAACACACACACACACACACACACACACACACACACACACACACACACACACACACACACAAACAACACACACACACACACACACACACAACACACACACACACACACACACACACACACACACACACACACACACACACACACACACACACACACACAACAAAAACACGCGCGCGCGCACAATCCTGCGCATCTTAGTACAGAGTTATCTGTGCACTTTTGATAGAAAGAATAAAGAACGACTGATGTAAAGCAAGAGTGGTCAGAACCAAGGTGTTTGCACCGTCACGCTGATTTTAGACAGCTGTTAATCCTAAGACCAAGATGTTATGATAGTGCACAAAAAAAGGAACATCGTTTTGCTTAAGCCTACATAACAAACACAAATTTACGGCAGATAGCAAGCGCAGAAAACAGTAGGAGTAGACACAGAAACACAGAAACGAACACCAGCAAGAAATATTAGTTGTGATTCTTGGTGTGCGTGTGGTGGTGTTTTCTTTCTTCTTCTTTTTTTCTTCTTTTTTCTTCTCTCTTTCTTTCTTTTTTTATTTTTATTTTTTATTTTATTTTTTTACCCTTTATTGTCCTTGTTCGCTTGTACTGAACATAACACAGTAACTTTTTTTTTTAATCCTCTTATTTTTGTCTTTTGAGTTGAAAGAAGACAGTTTCAGCGAACATTTACCTTTGATGCATATAATGTTTAAAATGGCGTTCTTGTTTTTATTCTATTCTGCATTTTTTTATTTTCTCAGCATTCTAAAAGATTTGGTGTCGTTGTTATTGTTGTTGTTTTGTTTTATTTTGTTTTTGTTTGTTTGTTTCGTGTGTTGTTGTTTTTTGTGTGTTGTTGATTGTTTTTATTAATTGTTTTTTGTTTTTTGGAGGGGGGATTTTTTTCCCTCCAGTACCTGAATGGTTGAAGTAGCCCTGGGCACCACTATAGAAGCCATAGAAGGAATCGAACCCACGCCGTGTGGGCGTCAATGACCAGGAGCAAAACCCCAGGTGCCATTTTCCGATAATGTGGGTTTGGTAGCCAAGACCGTGCAGCGTGGCCGGAAGTAGCGTCAAGGTCTCGTTCAGCCAGGCCAGCTTGGTGCCCTTGATGTCGTTCACCTGCATGCCGTATGTATACGGCCACCTGGACGACAGAAACAAGACACAGAGACTGGAGGAAAGAGGGGGCTATTTCAGTGACTTGTCCATAAAACGGATCAAAGTGGAAATACGTGTACGTGTACGGCCACCTGGACGACAGAAACAACACAAATGGAAAGACGGGGCAGTTTTAGTGACTTGTCCATAGACAGAGAGACATAATTGACAGAGGAAGCTTCACTCACTGTCCGGTGGCGCTGGCAGAGCCGTACAACATCTGATTCAAAATCTTGTGGCAGTTTACCGCGCCTCGAACCACCGGCTTTTTAGAAACAAGACACAGACACAGGTGGAAAGAGGGGGCAGTTGAGTGACTTGTCCATAAAACGGATCAAAGTGGAAATACAAAAATGAATTGAACTTTATTTCCTAACTGGTATATGTGAACAGTATCTAAGCTTTGCAGGTTATGTAGACACGCGGCTATGTGCGTGACTGTTGCACGCGGAGTATTGTGGCATCTGACTTTTTTTTGCATCTATTATCATCTCACGATATTATTAGTGCCTGACACATTCGCTTATTCCTTTGGCAACAAAATACAGCATGGAAGCTGCAGCAGCTACACATCATCTGAAAACAAGCTTATAGTCTAGATCATATTCATATATGAAGCTGGGACAATGTTTCCAGTGAAAAAGAAATCATCAATAAAAAAATAATAAAAAAGAAAAAAGAAGAGAGCAGCGAGGGATGGGCGAAGAATGAACCCTGACCAGTTTATTCAGTCACCAATCAGATTTGCCACTCTTGGTTCCAGCGACTTTTCTGTCTTCGTCCCCTCCACATGGAATGACCTTCCCCTTCCTCTCCGACAGAAACTCTCTCTGGACTCCTTCAGCTCTGACCCCAAGACATTTCTTTTCCCAAACAATAAATCTGCCATGTTTTCCGTTCCGCGCTGCTCTCGTCGCCACAAGTCCCTGTCTGTTATCTGTTTAAGTTGGTTGGTTAATTGCGTACAGTGCATACTGTCGTGCGTGCGTGCACAGTTAACAAATGTGACGTACCGTCCGGTGAGTAATTAAGAAATGTGACGTACTGTCCGGTGAACAGTTAACAACTCTGACGTGCCGTCCAGTGAACAGTTAAGTACTGTGACCTACCGTCCAGTGAGTAGTTAAGAAATGTGACGTACCGTCCGGTGAACAGTTAACAAATGTGACGTACCGTCCGGTGAACAGTTAACAAATGTGACGTACCGCCGGTGAACAGTTAAGTACTGTGACCTACCGTCCAGTGAGTAGTTAAGAAATGTGACGTACCGCCCGGTGAACAGTTAACAAATGTGACGTACCGTCCGGTGAACAGTTAACAAATGTGACGTACCGCCGGTGAACAGTTAAGTACTGTGACCTACTGTCCAGTGAGTAGTTAAGAAATGTGACGTACCGTCCGGTGAACAGTTAACAAATGTGACGTACCGTCCGGTGAGTAGTTAAGAAATGTGACGTACCGCCGGTGAACAGTTAAGTACTGTGACCTACGTCCAGTGAGTAGTTAAGAAATGTGACGTACCGTCCGGTGAACAGTTAACAAATGTGACGTACCGTCCGGTGAGCAGTTAAGAAATGTGACGTACCGGCCGGTGAACAGTTAAGTACTGTGACCTACGTCCAGTGAGTAGTTAAGAAATGTGACGTACCGTCCGGTGAGCAGTTAAGAAATGTGACGTGCCGTTCCGGTGAGCAGTTAACAACTGTGACGTGCCGTCCAGTGAGTAGTTAACAATTGTGACGTACCGTCAAGTGAGCAGTTAGAAACCATGACCTACCGTCCGGTGAGTAGTTAAGAAACGTGAGGTACCGTCCGGCGAGTAGTTAACAACTGTGACTTACCGTCCGGTGAGCAGGTAAGAATTGTGACGTACCGTCCGGTGAGCAGGTAAGAATTGTGACATGCCGTCCAGTGAGTAGTTACGAACTGTGACGTACCGTCCGGTGAGCAGGTAAGAATTGTGACGTAACGTCCGGTGAGTAGTTAAGAAACGTGACGTACCGTCCGGTGAGTAGTTAACAAATGTGACTTACCGTCCGGTGAGCAGGTAAGAATTGTGACTTACTGTCCGGTGAGCAGGTAAGAATTGTTACATGCCGTCAACGGTGAGCAGTTAACAAATGTGACATACTGTCCGGCGAGAGGTTAAGAAACGTGAGGTACCGTCCGGCGAGTAGTTAACAACTGTGACTTACCGTCCGGTGAGCAGGTAAGAATTGTGACGTACCGTCCGGTGAGCAGGTAAGAATTGTGACATGCCGTCCAGTGAGTAGTTACGAACTGTGACGTACCGTCCGGTGAGCAGGTAAGAATTGTGACGTAACGTCCGGTGAGTAGTTAAGAAACGTGACGTACCGTCCGGTGAGTAGTTAACAAATGTGACTTACCGTCCGGTGAGCAGGTAAGAATTGTGACTTACTGTCCGGTGAGCAGGTAAGAATTGTTACATGCCGTCAACGGTGAGCAGTTAACAAATGTGACATACTGTCCGGCGAGAGGTTAAGAAATTTGACGTACCGTCCGGTGAGTAGTTAACAAATGTGACGTACCGTCCGGTGAGCAGTTAACAAATGTGACGTACCGTCCGGTGAGCAGTTAACAACTGTGACGTACCGTCCGGTGAGCAGTTAACAAATGTGACGTACCGTCCAGTGAGCAGTTAACAACTGTGACGTACCGTCCGGTGAGCAGTTAACAACTGTGACGTACCTGCCGGTGAGCAGGGCGGAGCGGGTGGGAGCGCAGGTGGGCAGCACGTAAGACTGGTTCAGCAGCATGCCGCGCGCCGCCAGACGCAGCAGGTTGGGGGTTCGCATCTCCGGGTCGTGGTTCTCCGGGTCCGCCCAGCCTATGTCGTCCCCCAGCATCAGCACGATGTTCGGCTGCTGCTGCTGCTGGGCCCTCGTCCCCCGCGTCACCGCCGCCGCCACCACCGCCACCCAGCACAACGCCCAGGCCGTGGCTCGTGTCATTGTGGCTGACGCGTGTCGCCGGTGTGTAACCGATGCAGCGCTGAAAAATGTCACCCGTCATCTTCCGTGTTCCCCACACAGAGACTATACACTTAACAGAATCTTCGTTTCGTCACTACGAGCATGCGGCAATGCCATTGGCTACTTCCGCTTTTGTGCGCGGCTATGTTTTGCTGGTCCAAGAGAACAATTAATCATTCAGTAATAATAATTATTTCCAGCGACTCTCTGTCTCTCTCTCTCTCTCTGTCTGTCTGTCTGTCTGTCTGTCTGTCTGTCTGTCTGTCTCTCTGTTTGTCTCTGTCGGTCTGTCGGTCTGTCGGTCTGTCGGTCTGTCTGTCTGTCTGTCTCTCTGTCTGTCTGTCTGTCTGTCTGTCTGTCTGTCTGTCTGTCTGTCTGTCTCTCAAAGTTCTTTGTGCTGCTTCGCCAATGCTAACTGGACGAGGGCACATTTCATATGGTCCATTACCTTTAAAAGAGCATCTTCAGTGTAATAAATGTATCTTAGTGCATAAAGTTATCCATAACAAATCACCCCAATATCTGAGACAGCTTGTCCGCACTGGAGCGCGCAACGACCATAGTTCACGGAACAGCATTCTTATTTTGCCCAAAACAAGAATTGACATTCATAAGATGAGTTTTGCTTATTCTGGATCCTTTTGTTGGAATGCGCTACCTAGAAGTCTTAAAATAGCATGCTCAGTGAGCACATTCAAATCTAAAGCTCTTCAACATTTTCGTACTGAATGTAACATATAAGTTTTCAGTCTTGAACCGTACAGTATTTAGTTTCCTAATGTTTAATACACTTGGCATTTTATGTGTTTATGTATAAGTGTGTGCGCACGCCCAGGCGTGTGCGTGCAATTATGTTTTAAATATATGGATATATTTTCCTTGGATGGTGAGGTACATTTCTTGTCTTGATTGTATACCAGCTCTGTGCTAAGTATACAAAATATTAATTTAAATGTTTTAATCCTTTATCTTTCCAATTTCTGTTCATAGTATTAGCAGTAGTAGCGGTAGTATATTGTTATCATCGCAGTGCTATTAGAATATTCATTGCCACATCATTGCCATGTATGTGTGTGTATGTGGAGGAGGGGTGTGCGCGCGCGCGCGTGCGCGTGTGTTGTGTGTAATATGTGCATACATATCTGTGTATACACATGAATGTGTGTATACGTATATATTCCTTCTATATCTTTTACTTATTAATTTGTTTATATTTTTGTTGTAGTTGTTGTGTGTGTGTGTTTTTGTTTTTGTTGTTGTTGTTTTTGTTTTTGTTTTGTTTTTTTTTGTTTATTTTTATGTACTAATTTAGTATCCCTTTCTTTTTCCTTGTTGATATTGTCGTTTTTCTTAAGCTTAATTTTATCCCTCCCCTTCCCTTGCTCTCTCTGTAAATTACCCAGTTTTTGTTGTTTTTTTTTTTTTGTTGTTGTTGTTTGTTGTTGTTTTTGTTGTGTGTGTGTGTGTGTGTGTGTGTGTGTGTGTGTGTGTGTGTGTGTGTGTGTGTGTGTGTGTGTGTGTAAGAGAGAGAGAGAGAGGTGTGTGTGTGTGTGTGTGTGTGTGTGTGTGTGTGTGTGTGTGTGTGTGTGTAAGAGAGAGAGAGAGAGATGTGTGTGTGTGTGTGTGTGTGTGTGTGTGTGTGTGTGTGTGTGTGTGTGTGTGTGTGTGTGTGTGTGTGTGTGTGTGTGTGTGTGTGTGTGTGTGTGTGTTTGTGAGTGATGCAGCATTGCCTACTGTGATTTATGATCTGATCAACATTTTTTTTTCCCTTCTTCTTCTCCTCCCCCCCCCCCCCCCCCCCCCCCCCCCCCCCCACGTACCACTGAACCATGTTATGTTTTCGTGATTTACAAATAATTGCGAGATACGTCAACACCATTTTTGCTATGTATACATCTTATTTATTCATTGTCATTTCAAAGTATTTTCAATGATTTTTGCTGTTCCTGTATGTTTATTACTATTAATAGTGGTAGTATTATATTTTATTTGTTTATATATTGTTTATCCTGTTTAAATATTAATCGAGTTTGTAAAACATTTTTATTTTTATTTTTATATAATTGTTTCTCCAGTTTTCACTTATTCGACAGCTTAGCAAGGACTAGTTGAACAGGTGTAAAATGAATAAATGAATAAATAAATGAATAAATGAACCTAAACTACAATCCTTGGAAAATAAAGTTTTCGAGTTCGAGTTCGAGTTCTCTCGCTCTCTCAAAGTATTTTCACTGATTTTGCTGTTCCTGTATGTTTATTACTATTAATAGGGGTAGTGTTATATTTTATTTGTTTGTATATTGTTTATCATGTTTAAATATTAATCGAGTTTGTAAAAAAATTATTCTTTTTTCTTTTTTCTTCATATAATTGTTTCTCCATGTTTCACTTATTCAGTAGTTTAGCAAGGACTAGTTGTTAGACAGGTCTAAATGAACCTAAACTACAATCCTTGGAAAATAAAGTTTTCGAGTTCGAGTTCGAGTTCGAGTTCTCTCTCTCTCCCTCTGCCTGTTTGTCTCTGTCTCTGTCTCTCTCTGTCTCTCCCTGTCTGTCTGTCTGTCTGTCTGTCTGTCTGTCTGTCTGTCTGTCTGTCTGTCTGTCTCTCTCTCTCTCTCTCTCTCTCTCTCTCTCTCTCTCTCTCTCTCTCTCTCTCTCTCTCTCTCTCTCTCTCTCTCTCTCTCTCTCTCTCTCTCTCTCTCTCTCTCAGGCAGCCCATACATTTTGTGTGTCTGTGCTCTGTGTGCATGTAGTTTTCGATGACAAACATGTTCTTAATCTTATGTGCGTGCGCGCGTGTATGTGTTTACCCCAGATCAAGCTTCTTATTTTTATTTTTTTATTTTTTATTTTTTTTAATGATCATTATCGACTTGTTTTTCGGTTTACTGATTGGACATCAGTAAACCGAGAAACAAGTCGATAATGATCATAAAAAATTAAATAAAATAAAGATAAAATAAGAAGCTTGATCATGGTTCAACATGGTTTATATTAATGTACATGTACTCAACATACTGTAGCTCATTGTATCCTTAGTTAATAGTAGTTTCCCTCATGGGCGAGGGCTGGATATAAAAAGACCTCGAGTCTTCTCCACTACCTTCGTAAAATAAAGTTTATTCATTCATTCTCTCTCTCTCTCTCTCTCTCTCTCTCTCTCTCTCTCTCTCTCTCTCTCTCTCTCTCTCTCTCTCTCTCTCTCTCTCTCTCTCTCTCTCTCTCTCTCTCTCTCTCACGGCGTGACCAGGTTGTACAACCTGCAGGGCGGACATTCAAATTGCTGGCAACTGTTCCATCAGTTACACGCTTCACAATGCCAGTTGCTGACTACCAGCAGCTGCGGAGACAGCTTTGAATGCCCTGCTCACAGACAACAACGTTTCCAGTTGGAAGGTCGTCGGAGAGGGGAACAGCATCGTTATCGTCTTGCGACTCAAACCCCACGCCCACTCTTCATCAGCAAGCATGGCGGATTCGCACAACACCCAAGGCCAGTACTTCAAAAGGAAGCCCCCTAGCCAGATTCGATTAAGGGACCAGGAAAGATCAAAAGTACGACAGGAGCAGTCAGCAAAAGCAGATCAGGCAGGTGGCAACAATTTTGACTTCTCCTCTTTGGCGTTTTTTCCATGGAACACTACTAACCTTGAAATGACAACACAGGACACATCCACGGAGAAATGTCGGCCTGCACGCACGGAAATCACAACTGACAGCAGCAGCAAACACTGACAACAGTGAAAATGAGTCAGATGTGCCAAACCTGCATGGTTTAATATATTTTGTCAACGGCTTCATTTTGCGGCGTGTGATGACAGTCTGACTCACCCAACTGCTGAGTTAGATGAACGGTTCACCACAAGACGTGACGCTGAGTTGGTTGATTCACGAGCTGCTTCGAACAACAATCATTCAGCAACGATCTTAATTTACACGCTTCGCTGTCATGCTCGTTCTCGAAGTGAAAATTAAAGTCACCCACCACAATGATCTCCCCTTTACCGTCACTGAGCGAGCGAAGAAAATCGGGAATTAAATGGATCCAAAGATATTTTTTTGTACCCTTATTCTATTTGCTGTGAGGAGGTCTGTACAAACCAACCAAAGTGAGTGAAACACTGTTGTACACGATACGTCGAACGCTTCAAAAGCCGAAAAGGATAGCAGTTTTACAGAGTACGTGTTTCTCCAAGAACTTCTTCTTATAAAAATGCAAAACCCCACACTCTGACTCACAGAGCTCAGGAGCTGTGTGAAAGTCGAGGTGGCCGTCCTGGGCTCCCGTCCCTAATAAGCCTACGGTTTCTGTGGACGTAAAGCAACACTTCAACAACAACTCTAACTCACCGACCCCAGCAAGTTTGACAGACTATGACAGATCGACTCCTCTCTTCTTCTTCTTCTCTTACAAAATGGTTGTCAGCACGGGAAACGTGCGATGGCTAATGACGCTGCATCACAAAGCTGAAGCTTTGTTCTACCCACACACATAAAAACCAGCAGAGACAATTACACAGTGCCTGCAGCACAGAGGGTAGTTTCGTAGACGCTTCGCGGTGACTCGGTTGTTCGATGTCATTGATGAGCTGCTCTGTCAACTGAATGTCTCCCCGTCAAATAAATCTAAGCGTTGAGAGTAGTAAAACGTCGTTATTTGTGTGTGTGTTTTTTAAGCAAGGAGACGATGCTCATCGTATCATTCGCCTTTGTTGAAGTTGCAATAAAGACGTGCGCAGCAATTTTTACCACCAGTTGGTAAGAGGTGTGTGTGTGTGTGTGTGTGTGTGTGTGTGTGTGTGTGTGTGTGTGTGTGTGTGTTGTGTGTGTGTGTGTGTGTGTGTGTGTGTGTGTGTGTGTGTTTAATACTTTATTGTCCCTTGCAGGAAAATTCGGCTGGAGGCCCCTGTTGTAAACTGTCCAGCAGGAAGGATAATGCAAACTTATTGGGAGGGGTGAAATTGTGGAATTATTGGTAGGTAATAATGCGATGAGATTATTTTCTTTATTGTACATTGCTGCTTCTCATACGGTACATGTACATTATTTTTCTTGTGTATATATTTGTCAGTGGTGTCGGAGCTTTAGATTCGAACTGGAAATTGTTCTAAGTCGATTACCCTGTAGGCACCCATACAACCATATTGCTGTGTATACACATTGTCATATATGTGTATGAGTGGGGAGGGGGGGGGGGGATATTTTTTAACACGTTATATTTGATATTTTTCTCAATTAACGTTGAAAATGTCGGAGAATGTTGCAAAGCGCAGTGAGATCGGATCAGAGAATAGCGATATATTTATTGGCTTAAAAGTTATCTTTTAGTATTTATTATTATCGTGAAGGCAGGGGTCGTCCCAACTAAAACGGACCGAAACGCTATGCAAAGAAAGAAAGAAAAAAAAAAGGAGAGTGACAGAAGAAGAAAAAGAAGAAAGAACAAATCCCAAATTTTGTCAGTGGTGTCGGAGCTTTATCCTTAAAGATTCGAACTGGAAATTGTTCTAAGTCGATTACCCTGTAGGCACCCATACAACCATTTTGCTGTGTTGTGGCGATTGAACCAAAAACGACAAAACCGCCGCACTGAGTCAGTGTGTGCCGAGCCCTTGTTTGTGATACCAACGTGTGAGACAAAAATCCGCGCTAAAAATAGCAACATTTCGCGTCTCTGATTGGTTGAGATCGGCGACCGCGTGGGGCGTGTGGATGGGTCCATACGGCTACGCTGTCTCCAGAAAGCAGCAATGCTGCTTTCTGGAGACAGCGTAGCAATGTAGCTGGCTGTGACAATGTAGCTGATTGAGATGTGTGAGTGCTTTCGTGTCGTTTCGTCAATGAAATTTCCCAACAGCCTGACTCTGTCTGCTCTAGTTCTCTTCGGGTTTTTTTTTTACAGAGCAATGGTCTGAAATTCTTTCCCCTTCGCTTTCTGTGAACGCTGTTACCTAAGTGTGTTGTTCTTTGTCTCTTGTTTGTCTGTGTCAGTAAAAAGACAAGACACATAAATATACACTGACGGTGAATGCACTGAAAATGGGACCAATTCCTCGTCGTGCGCATTCACCTGCACAGTGTAAAAAAGCTGTCAACAAAGACTGGTGGTATTCTTGTCATTTCATTTTACGCTCAAAACTGGATCCTTACCGAGATGATTTACTGTACGTTCGTGTGATAAATAGCTCACGCAGTGGTTTTCTTCGTGGTTTTAACCGCGAAATACGAAACAGATAAATAGCTCACACAATGGGTTTTCTTCGTGGTTTTCCGCGAAATACAAAACACTCGTTGTGTCGTAGCCAGCAAGTCATAAGTTTTGTCGTAGCCAGCGAGTCATAAGTTTTGTAGCCGGCTCGTCAAGTAAAGCCTCGCTGGCTACGAGTACGACAAAACTTACACAACTCCTTCCTTCAGGTGATGCTTAGTGTCCTCGGATGTCTTTGACATATTAGGGACAAGCTGAGACCAGTGCGTGAGCATGGTTCAATATAGCTTTACGTCCACGGAAACCAGAAGGCTCGTTAGGACGGACAGCCCAGGACGGCCACCTCGACTCTCACACAGCTCCTGAACTATGGACACAACTAGTGTTTTTATGGCTGACAAAACTTACATAACTCGTGCTTCTGTGGCTATGACAAAACTTACACAACTTGTGTTTTTTGTGGCTACGACAAAACTTACACAACTCATGTTTGTTTGTTTTTTTATGGCTACGACAAAACTTGCACAACTCTTGTTTTTTATTTCACGACAAGCCACTCCTGAAAAGGATCATAAAACTGTCATGATGTGTGACACAGAGGAGCAGTTTAAAGTGTCTGTGGGGAATGCGTGTGTGTGCAGAGAGTCGGTTTTGCCTAGCGGTAAGGCGGTAGGCTGGTAAGCGGAAGGACCTCGGTTCGATACCGCTTCGGTTCTCCTTTCTCTTCAAAAATTGTGGTTTGTGGACACTGTCTTGTGACTTTGTCTCTCACAATTAATGAAACATTAAAATGGCTCTCATCGCTGCCCATCTTAATGCAGGTCATTCTGGTGGTGACAGTGTAGCGATAGGTATATACTCTCCCTCCTCCCCCACCTCCATACCCCCTTTATCCCATTCTCCCCGTCTCTAATAAGCCTTATGGTTTCTGTGGACGTTAAGCACCATGTTTACTTACTTACTTACTATGCATGTGTGTATGTAACATGAATGTGCGTGTATGAATCACTTACGACGCAAAGACAACAACCATACCCACAGCTGACGGAGAATGTACTAATGGGACCAACTCCTTGGGTGGGACTAATTCTTTA
Organism: Alviniconcha marisindica; assembly: GCA_018857735.1. Classification (NCBI taxonomy): domain Eukaryota; kingdom Metazoa; phylum Mollusca; class Gastropoda; family Provannidae; genus Alviniconcha; species Alviniconcha marisindica. The sequence continues at coordinate 34,604 of JABMCL010001379.1, read as the reverse complement.
TCGTGTACACTGGGTTTTTTGTCAGTTCATTTTCAAAGTTTAATCCATACCAGGATGATGTACTTCGTCCAACGTTCAAAGCTGAATCCATACCAGGGCGATGTACTTCGTCCAACGTTCAAAGTTGAATTCATACCAGGACGGTGTACTTCGTCCGACGTTCAAAGTTGAATCCATACCAGGACGATTTACTTCGTCCGACGTTCAACGTAGAATCCATACCAGGACGATGTACTTCGTCCGACGTTCAAAGTTGAATCCATACCAGGACGATTTACTTCGTCCGACGTTCAAAGTTGAATCCATACCAAGACGATGTATTTCGTCCGACGTTCAAAGTTGAATCCATACCAGGACGATTTACTTCGTCCGACGTTCAAAGTTGAATCCATACCAGGACGATGTACTTCGTCAACGTTCAAAGTGAATCCATACCAGGACGATGTACTTCGTCGAACGTTCAAAGTTGAATCCATACCAGGACGATGTACTTCGTCCAACGTTTAAAGTTGCATCCATACCTGGATGATGTGCTTCGTCCAACGTTCAAAGTTGAGTCCATACCAGGATGATGTACTTCGTCCAACGTTCAAAGTTGAATCCATACCAGGACGATGTACTTCGTCCAGACACACTGGCAACGACAAAACTGCTTGCACAACTCGAGTTTGCTATTTGGCGGTAACCGCTCAAGCCCATTGTGTAGTCTCAATATTGACTCTAATAATAATCATCATCACGTCACATAACACCTTGTTAATGACGAAGAATTTGTGGCGCCCGTCTCTCTCTCTCTCTCTCTCTCTCTCTCTCTCTCTCTCTCTCTCTCTCTCTCTCTCTCTCTCTCTCTCTCTCTCTCTCATTCACACACACACACGCACGCACGCACGCACGCACGCACGCACACACACACACACACACACACACAAGTAAATAACAATAACGAAATACTTACAAAAGAAGCGGAGTTGCTGAGAGCAGTAAAAACCACGTCACTTGCAGTTCCCCGTATTGTTCCGACTACGCGGCAGACTGCGTGCGCGTGATGCAAATGTGCAGCTGACTTGGGAAAACAGCCCTGCCGTGTTTACGTGGCCTGCAAAGTCCTACATCTGCATAATTTATGTCAGAGTAATGGCAAAAACACCCGAGCACTCAGACAGTTGCAGCCTCAAGCCACACGTCTGCAGGGCCGTACACTATAAATGACCAAGAAGGCCTGTGGGTGGGTGGGGGGAAGGGGTTGTGTGTGTTTGTGTGTAGGTGTGTGCTGTGGGGTGGGTGGGTGGGGCGGGGGGGTAGGTAGGTGTGCTGTGCGTGCGTGCGTGCGTGCGTGCGTGCGTGCGTGCGTGTGTGTGTGTGTGTGTGTGTGTTGTGTGTGTGTGTGTGTGTGTTGTGGTGCGTGCGTCGTGTGTGCGTTGTGTGTGTGTGTGTGTGTGTGTGTGTGTGTGTGTGTGTGTGTGTGTGTGTGTGTGTGTGTGTGTGTGTGTGTGTGTGGTGTGTGTGTGTGTGTGTGTGTGGTGTGTGTGTGTGTGTGTGTGTGTGTGGTGTGTGTGTGTTCCGTGGTGGTGGTGGTGGTGCGTGCGTGCGTGTCGTGCGTGCGTGCGTGCGTGCGTGCGTGCGTGCGTGCGTGCGTGCGTGCGTGCGTGGTGCGTGTGTGTGTGTGTGTGTGTGTGTGTGTGTGTGTGTGTGTGTGTGTGTGTGTGTGTGTGTGTGTTGTGTGTGTGTGTGTGTGTGTGTGTGTGTGTGTGTGTGTGTTTCATTACGCTTTCTGTGAATAAGTATACATACCTATAAACATATTTTCATGCTTTTTTAATATTTTTTTTATTGAGTATGCCTTTTTAAGTGTTGCATGTTTTTTCAGTAACGTTTTGACAGTGAGACTTATGTTTTAGCGACTTGTGTTTTCAACTGGTGTAGAAGAATTTTGAACGTGTGACTCGTCCTAGGGTGACCTTATTCGGTTGACTGGGGCGTAAAACCCAAACAACTAGCCTGAGTTAATTGCAAAGCCCTTTGAGCCACTGAAAGCGCTGTTCGAATGCCCTCTGTCATCATCATCATCATCATTATCATGAAGTCATCATCATCATCATCATCACCATTATCATTTTTATTATTAATATCATCATTATGTCATTATTGTTACGGCCGGTGCCAAATAGGAGCGATTTATGTGAAAATGAGATGCATTGAACTCGTCAAAATGACATCATCACAACAGCTAACTTGACTGCATTTCGCTTGTCAACTCTTCCGCGGGAATTTCACTGCTTGTCACAAATTCCATTAGCGGCGTCGTCAGCTTGGCAACTGCGCAGAATGGTTTTGAAACTTTTTTTTGTATCTTTTATTTTACCTGGGTGCCACTGCCAACCTTCCAGGTAGATTTCATAAACTGGCCGGACACAAATCAAGCATACCGGTACACTTGATACGGCCGGTAAAGTAGACACAAACATACAGTTGATACAGCCGGCAGACACAAACATACAGTTGATACAGCCGGTAGACACAAACATACAGTTGATTCAGCCGGTGAAGTAGGCACAAACATACAGTTGATACAGCCGGTAAAGTAGGCTCAAACCAAACATACAGCTGATACAGCCGGTAAAGTAGCTACAAACATGCAATTGATACAGCCGGTAAAGTAGGTACAAACATGTAATTGATACAGCCGGTAAAGTAGGCTCAAACCAAACATACAGCTGATACAGCCGGTAAAGTAGGCACAAACATACAATTGGTACAGCCGGCAGACACAAACATACAGTTGATACAGCCGGTAAAGTAGGCACAAACATAGTTGATTCAGCATGTAAAGTTGGCACAAACATACAGTTGATACAGCCGGTAAAGTAGGCACGAATCAAAGATACAGTTGATACAGCCGGTAAAGTAGGCACAAACCAAAGATACAGTTGATACAGCCGGTAAAGTAGGCATAAGCATACATTTGATTCAGCCGGTAAAGTAGGCACAAAAATAAAACAGTTGATACAGCCGGTAAAGTAGGCACAAACCATACAGTTGATACAGCCGGTAAAGCAGGCACAAACCATACAGTTGATACAGCCGGTACTGAGACACAATCAGTTGATACATCCGGTAAAATAGGCACAAACATACAGTTGATACAGCTGGTAAAGTAGGCACAAACATATTGATTCAGCCGGTAAAGTAGGCACAAACATACAGTTGATACAGCCGGTAAAGTAGGCACGAACCAAAGATACAGTTTATACAGCCGGTAAAGTAGGCACAAACTATACAGTTGATACAGCCGGTACTGAGACACAATCAGTTGATACAGCTGGTAAAGTAGACACAAACCAAACCAATACAGTTGTTAGAGCCAGTAAAGTAAGTACAAACCAAACATACAGTTGTTACAGCCAGTAAAGTAAGCACAGACCAAATATACAGTTGTTACAGCCAGTAAAATAAGCACAGACCAAATATACAGTTTTACAGCCAGTAAAGTAAGCACAGACCAAATATACAGCTGTTACAGCCAGTAAAGTAAGCACAAACCAAACATACAGTTGTTACAGCCAGTAAAGTAAGCACAAACCAAACATACAGTTTATACAGCCAGTAAAGTAAGCACAGACCAAACATACAGTTTATACAGCCAGTAAAGTAAGCACAGACCAAACATACAGTTGTTACAGCCAGTAAAGTAAGCACAAACCAAACATACAGTTGTATCCTTCCTTGCACCAGACCGCCACTTTGCAGTCGCTTCTGCGTTCCCATGCTATGGGAGATAACTTGTGAAGCGAGGTGATATATATAATTACCGTTCCTAACTCGGGCTGAGGCTGTTAACGACGGTGTTAATTACTGCCACTTCATTCCAGGTTATGCTAAACGGCTCAGCATGCTGCTGTTACGGGCGACAAGCGAATGTCAAACAACAGCAAGCCGCGTGCAATGAGAGTGGACACGCATGCTGCTCACAGCTGCGACCCCGCGCTCTGAGCCTGACGGCTCTAATTAGCCTGGGCTGATATGACATTTTGTAATTGTCTTCACTGGGAGTTCACCGCTTGGGTATCATTGGGTAACATAGCACTCGGTCTGGTCGAAACTCGAAGAGTTAATGTAGAAATGTGAGCACACACACACACACACACACACACACACACACACACACACACACACACGCACACACACACACACGCACACGCACACGCACCCGCACGCACGACTGGTTGCCATGCACATTGCCAGTCTCCGCGGGCTAGTTGCCATGCACATTGCCAGTTTCCGCGGGCTGGTTGCCATGCACATTGCCAGTCTCCGCGACGGGCTAGTTGCCATGCACATTGCCAGTCTCCGCGGGCTGGTTGCCATGCACATTGCCAGTCTCCGCGGCGGGCTAGTTGCCATGCACATTGCCAGTCTCCGCGGGCTGGTTGCCATGCACAGTGCAGTGGAAAGGTATCCATTGCAAGACGACTGCGTATAATTAGGTACAGGCTCTGCAAAGGCTGGTCGGGGCGGATGATGATACACTCCACCGAGGCCTCGCTCTCCGGCACCTTGCTCCAATCTCTAACAGGCCGCGCCACTGAAGGGGCTTCTCTCCGCGCAGCTGTCCACCGACGCTGTCAGCGCCCTCCAAAAGGTTTGGGTACTAAATGTATTGTGAAAGCAACATAGCATCTAAGCAATCACATAAACAAGAAACACGTCCGCCCCGGGTAAAAAAAGAAAAAGAAGAAGAAAAAACTCGTTTGAATCGATTCGAAACTCCGACGCTTGGTTCGGTTGTGTTGCTTAATGTCCTCGGATGTCGGTTGACATATTAGGGACAAGCTGAGACCAATGCCGAAGCATGGTTCAGTATAGCTTTACGTCCACGGAAACCAGAAGGCTCGTTAGGACGGACAGCCCAGGACGGCCACCTCGACTCTCACACAGCTCCCGAACTATGTCAAAATGTTTTGTCCTGATTCAAAGAGTTTGGGTTTATTTGTGCTGGCGCAAGCATTGTGGACAGTTATTATTTTAAAAAATTACAGAGGGAGGGAACGGAAAAAAAACGCCTGATATAATTTGAACTGTCTGTTACAAACTTAAAATATAATTATTTGAACACCGACGAAAATATTCGGAATATTCCGAGACCAATTGCGTAACCAGTTATAGCAGTGGTCGGGTTGGAGGAGGGATGTCGTAAACCAGTGCTTGTTGGAGTTCGGGCGGATAACAGTCAGTTCAGTTCTTGGTCTTTTACGGCACGCAGGACGCTACAAGACACCAGCAAAAACGGCGACACTGCTGGCGGTAGCATGCGGTGCTGTTGTGTGCGTCGGCTGCTCAGCCCTGTCTTATCTCCATGGCCGCTGCTTCTGTCTCGAGACAGAGATACTACAGCAACGGGACAGTGCCGTGTTGCGATAAGCCGCGGCACCACCAGTAAGTAAACGTGGTGCTTAACGTCCACAGAAACCATAAGGCTTATTAGGGAAGGGGGCGGAGAAGGGGAGGGGGGGGGGTATGGAGGTGGGGGGGAGAGGGAGATTATATACCTATCGCTTCAGTCACCACCAGAATCACTTCTGCATTAAGATGGGCAGCGACGAGAGCCACTTTAATGTTTCAGTAGGAAGTGATGGACAAAGTCACAGGACAGCGTCCACAAACCACAACCTTTTTGAAGAGAAAGGAGAGCCGAAGCGGTATCGAACCGAGGTCCTTCCGCTTACCAGCCTAACGCCTTACCGCTAGACCAAACCGGCTCACGGGGGTACCACCAAAGATTATAAATACACATAATTTGGTACAACAACGGGGCGGGGGGAGGGGGGGGGGGGGCAACTTCCAGTCATGACGTCAGCGCGTCACGTAGCTTAATTTCCACGGCCACAGCAGGTCAGCAGGTGGGGACAGACTGACTACACTACACAGAGCTCAGAAGCTGTGTGAAACTGAGAGCCGGTTTGGCCTAGCGGTAATTAATGAAACATTAAAATGGCTTTCATCGCTGCCCATCTTAATGCAGGCCATTCTGGTGGTGACAGTGTAGCGATAGGTATATACTCTCCCTCTTCCCCCACCTCCCTCCCCCCCCCCCCCCCCCAGCCACCCCCCCCCCCCATTCTCCCCGTCCCTAATAAGCCTTATGGTTTCTGTGGACGTTAAGCACCATATTTACTTACTTACTGCTGTGTGAAAGTCGAGGTGGCCGTACTGCGCTCCCGTCCCTAATACGCCTATGGTTTCTGTGGACGTAAAGCAACACTCAGCCAACTCCAATACACTACACTGCTGTCGTATCTCTGTTGGGGAGGGCAGAAATTCTCCTTCGGTTGTACTGTCGGGGTCTCTGTTGAGGCTTTACTAGAGCAGGACCTTCACTCCCCTGGATCGGTGTGTGCGCTTTACTGAGTGACATTGTTGTGTGTGTGTGGTCTTGTGTGTGTGTGTGTGTGTGTGTGTGGTGTGTGTGTGTGTGTGTGGTGTGTGTGTGTGTGTGTGTGTGTTGTGTGTGTTGGGGTGTGTGTGTGTGTGTGTGTGTGTGTGTGTGTGTGTGTGTGTGTGTGTGTGTGTGTGTGTGTGTGTGTGTGTGTGTGTGTGTGTGTGTGTGTGTGTGTGTGTGTGTGTGTGTGTGTGTGTGTGTGTGTGTGTGTGTGTGTGTGTGTGTGTGTGTGTGTGTGTGTGTGTGTGTGTGTGTGTGTGTGTGTGTGGTGTGTGTGTGTGTGTGTGTGTGTGGGTGTGTGTGTGTGTGTGTGTGTGTGTGTGTGGTGTGTGTGTGTGTGTTGTGTGTGTGTGTGTGTGTGTGTGTGTGTGTGTGTGTGTGTGTGTGTGTGTGTGTGTGTGTGTGTGTGTGTGTGTGGGGGTGTGTGTGTGTGTGTGTGTGTGTGTGTGTGTGTGTGTGTGTGTGTGTGTGTGTGTGTGTGGTGTGTGTGTGGTGTGTGTGTGTGTGTGGGTGTGTGTGTGTGTGTGTGTGTGTGTGTGTGTGTGTGTGTGTGATACTGTTTTAATTGCTGTGTGTGATACTTTAATTAATTGTTTTACAAGTATGTGATCTTAACTTCATTACTATTTTATGATGAAGTCACAATTGTTCTATATTTATAACTATAC
>JABMCL010001379.1:0-25000 GCA_018857735.1 Alviniconcha marisindica | reverse complement strand
CGCGGGAGTTGCAGTTTTTCGGCAGTGGCTGTTGGAAGTTCAGTGGCAGGCCGTGAAAAGTGCATTAGCGAAGTTTTATCAATGCCCGCCACCAAAGTCATTTTATGACCTTCCATTCTGTCGGTCGTCACAGTTTACAACTACTTCTAGCAAAAACCGCGCAGTCGCCCTCGTGAATAGACTACTGAGTGTGAATAAGGCGCCGTTTCATTCCAACAACTAGTCAGCTAGTTATTTGTGAAATGTCGCGTGATTCCAGAGTTAGGATCAGCGACTCGGCCCACTGCAGGTACCTTTATCTTTGTCCCGTCAGTGTCGCACAACGTTTAGGCCAAAGCTGAAGCGGCCAGAAGCGGCAAACTGTTGCTGCCCGGCCAGTGGCTATTCAGTCCAGTGTTCCAGGTTGGTGATGATGATGAAGTGATGCTTAATGTCCTCAGATGTTAGTTGACATATTAGGGACAAGCTGAGACCAATGCCGAAGCATGGCTCAATGATATAGCTTTACGTCCACGGAAACCAGAAGGCTCGTTAGGATGGACAGCCCAGGACGGCCACCTCGACTCTCACACAGCTCCTGAACTATGTTCCAGGTTGGACAAGTAGGCCTAACTATAGCGCTCACGAAACATCAAAAAGAGGAGTTCCTGAGTCAGTCAATATCCGTTATTCTGGCGGCGGTCCACGGTCTCTCCGGTCTTTTTCGGGCGGTATGCGCGGTCGAGCCCTCCCCCCCCCCCCCCCCCCCCCCCCCCCGTCCCCGTCCCTAATAAGCCATCTCGCTTCTGTGGACGTAAAGCGAAATGTACTCGTCAGTAAATATTGATTCGATGTACTGGGTAAACTATATGACAGCCGCAGACACACTAAATGCACTGGGAAGGCAAAGAACGTAAAAAATAACTATCAAGAAAGTGTTGCGTGTCCCTGGTGGGTTGCGGGCGAACCGCCCGTCGGTCGGCAACGGCTGTGTGCAACGGACGGGTCGCGATGCAACTGAGAGGACAGGCCGGAAAATACATTTCTTGACGCCTACGTGGGTTTCACTACTGACGTGCCAATCCCGTTATTGTAAGGTCAGCCGGTTCGGCCTAGCCGCGGTAAGCAAACTGCGGGGCATCGGCTCCATTCCACTTCGGCTCTCCGCTCCGGCCTTAGGCTCTTCAAAAAGTTGTGGTTTGTGGACAATGCTTGTGACTGATCGACTTTGTCGCTCACAGTTAATGAAACGTTAAAATGGTTCTCATCTCTGCCCATCTTAATGCAGGAGTCGTTCTGGTGGTGATTGACTGACACTAGCGTAGCGACAGGTATATGTAATCTCTCTCTCTCAAGTTTTTCCCAACCTCCATACCCGACCCCCACCTCCCCCTCGCCCCTTCAGTCTCCTCGTCCCTAATAAGCCTTCGGGTTTCTGTGGACGTTACGGGACCACTGATGTTTACTTACTCGGTTACTTTGTTATTCAGTGTAATCCTCGAGTGATTTGACGTCCGACTTGACTGGCAAAGGCCGGTCAGTGACAGCCTGTACTGGGTGCCACAAACTCCGGCCAAGCACTGACTGGTCTACGACAACATCCTCCCTCCAACCACTGCCATAACGCCACACTCCGAGCATCGCTTTCTGGCACCTTACTCCAGACTCTGCCAGAACTGGTTACGCCACTCGGAAGTGGCACTCTTTACCTCCGCGCAGCTGTCCACCGTCCGGCGAACGCGGTCAGCGCCCTCCCAAAGGCCGGTCTGGGTACTGGAAAACTCTGAGTAGTAAAACTGGCCATAGCACCCAAGCGCTCACGTAAACATAAGACCATCCGCCCAAAGTAAAAAACAAAAACAAAAAAACGTCCAATCTCGATTCAAACGATAATTTTGATTGTAATTGTGCTGGCGTAAGCAACGCGGCCAGTTATAAAAGAAAAGTCTGATATAATTGGAGTTTCTGTTACAAACTTACTGCCATTTGAGAATCCGAAAAATGGGCCGTTCGTTAGCTGACGGCCGATTTTCGAGACTGACCTATTGTATAATGAATCAACTAGCAGCGGTTAAAGGAATGATGTCGTAAACCAGTGCTTGGAGTTTGCCATAAGTCTTGGCCAGTCTCTGAAAGCTGTCACTTAATGTAACTATAATATTTCCGTAACTGGTGCTCAAAAGCAGTAAGTTTGTAACAGACAATGATGACATCAGTGAGGCGGCGTTTCTTCACTGAATTTTAAACCGTCCACATTCAGTGCTCATACGCCAGCACCTGCCAAAACAAAACAAACAAACAAACAAAACAAAACAAAACTCGTTTGAATCGAGACGGAACTCCGCCGCTTGGTTCGGTTGTGTTGCTTAATGTCCTCGGATGTCAGTTGACATATTAGGGACAAACTGAGACCAATGCCGAAGCATGGTTCAATATTGCTTTACGTCCACGGAAACCAGAAGGCGCGTTAGGACGGACAGCCCAGGACGGCCACCTTGACTCTCACACAGCTCCTGAACTATGACTCCGCCGCTTTCTTTTCAGTTTAACCCGGGCCGGATCGCGCCCTGTGTTTAGTAGTGCCGCGTCCTTGGACCGGCGCTACTCAAACTCCAAGCACTGGTTTACGACATTCTTCCTTGGAGGAAGGTGCCGGAAAGCGATGCTCGGAGTGTGGGCCGCGCTACTATGATATTGCTGCCTCTTCAGTTCTTTGGAGGGCGCGTAACAGCGTCGGTGGACTAACCAGTGATGCCGCGCCCGACGGCCGGCACCGACTCGACCCTGCCGGAAAGAGTGCCCCTTTAGTCAGTGACGTCACAACCAATTCTGGCAGAGTTTGGAGGAAGGTGCCGAAAAACGAGGCCGGCTTCTGGAGTGTCACACTCCGAGGATCGCTTCCGATTTCCGGCACCTTCCTCAGTCCAGACTGCCACAACTGGTTACTCGCCATTGACTCGAAGGCGCACGTCACGCCGGCGGTACTCCAGTGATCAGTTTAGTCACAGGTCCGCGCAGCTGTCCGGCACCGACGCTATCGCCGGCAGCGCCCCTCAGTCCCGGCGGAGTCGGTCAGTGAGTACTGACTGAATAAGACTGTGCCGGAAGCAACACTGTACATCAGTAGCGTCCAAGCATGCACGTCGCCGCGGCGTCCGTCACTGACGGGTTTAAAACAAAACTGAACAAAACAAAAACACACGTCTCCCGGCCTCGATTTAGTCAAACCGTATTTTTTTGGACTAGGTTACTCAGTGATGTGAAACCAGTTGAGAAACCACACACACACACACACAGGAGCCGGCTCATCAGTGTGTGAAAGTCGCCGGACGGGTGGACTGTCCTGGGCTCCCGTCCCTAATAAACCTACGGTTTCTGTGGACGTAAAGCAACACTTCAACCAACCAACTTGACTGATATAAGCGGCTCGATCAGTGTCCGTTGCAAATTCACCTGACAGTTTATCAAAAGCTATGGTGTAACCGGCCAACTATGGCAGTGGCTGGACTGAGGAAGGATGTCGTAAACCAGTGCTTGGACTCGGAGCCGGTTCAGTTGCTGGGTCACACTGACTCAGTCAGGGAAATGCTGGCCACTGCAATAGCCGCTATGACCGTGACTACTGATTTTCCGAGTGAATATCGCGGTGCTGCACCGGTATCATATGATATCGGACTCGGAGCCGGTTCAGTTGCTGCCAGGGTCACACTGACTCAGCCTCAGGGAAATGCTGGCCACTGCAATAGCCGCTATGACCGTGACTACTGATTTTCCGAGTGAATATCGCGGTGCTGCACCGGTATCATATATCATATCAGGCGCGCGCCAGAATAAGATCTCATGTCGGCGTTTAGTAAGTAAACATGATGCTTAACGTCCACAGAAACCACTAGGCTTATTAGGGACGGGGAGAAGATTATATACCTATCGCTACATTGTCACCACCAGAATGATTCCTGCATTAAGATGGGCAGCGATGAGAGCCATTTTAATGTTTCAGTAGTAAGTGACGAACAAAGTCACAAAGCGGTGACAAGACAGTGTCCACAAACCACAACCTTTTCAGTTGAATCGAAAGGAGAGCCGAAGCGGTATCGAACCGAGGTCCTTCCGCTTACCAGCCTAACGCCTTACCGCTAGGCCAAACCGGCTCACACGTCGGCGTTTCCACTCGTATAATATTATATCGGGCCGTTTGGCATCACGATCACGTAGGAATATGAGTAGAGAACTTAGACGACCGCTTTCATTCAGCGCTGTTCTAATATGGGCCAGTTCTCATTCCGCAGTCGGGAAATTTCAGAACCGACCACCCCGGTTAAAGTGCCGGTGCAGTCGAAAGTGATACCGGTGAGCCGGTTTGGCCTTGTGGTAAGGCGTTAGGCTGGTAAGCGGAAGGACCTCGGTTCGATACCGCTTCGGCTCTCCTTTCTCTTGGAAAAGGTTGTGGTTTGTGGACACTGTCTTGTGACTGTCCATACTTCCTACTGAAACATTAAAATGGCTCTCATCGCTACCCATCTTATTCTTAATGCAGGAATCATTCTGGTCAGTGGTGACAGCGTAGCGATAGGTATATAATCTCCCTCTTCCCCCACCTCCATACCCCGATCTGTGTGAAAGTGGAGGTGGCCATCCTGGGCTGTCCCTAATAAGCATACGGTTTAAATTTCAGACCGTCTCCTTGGATTTTACCAGCAACACTTCAACCAACCAGGATTCTTCTTTGATCTGTGTGTAACGTTGCAGGCAAAGCCCGTCAGTTTTAAAATAGGCTTTGTTTGTAGGCTTTTGCCAAAAGGCTCCCCATTTTTATGTCAGCTTACGTCGACGAGACGATTGGAGATGATCGCACGCCAGTGCATGATTGATGAAGCAAGCGCGTAGTGTCACTGAGGTTGTATCAATGTATGTCAGACAGCCAGAGATTCATGGCCAATCACAATCACTAAAACATTCTCACTTGTTATTACTGTTAACTACTTCGATCTCACTTTGCCAGTTGCCCCCACCCCCGTGCAGATAAACCAAACATGAATGCACTCACAAGATGATACATGTATATGAAGGGGTTAACATGGTGTGGGTATTGCCATTATATATATAAATATATAGTCTGAGGGCTAGTGATGGAGATTGATTGATTATAAATTATGATAATTATGGCATCTTCTTGGGCTAGTGACGGAGATTGATTGATTATAAATTATGATAATTATTGCATCTTCTTTCCTTTTCCTTTTTAACATAAACGGTACAGTGCACATGTCAAAGACCCTGTACAGTAGGCTACCAGACAATATTCCCATCTTGGAGTTGGTACGGTACTAGTGACAAAATGCATTTTACACCGCAGAGCCCAGTTGTTGTTTTCTACTGGGGGGGGGGGGGGGGGGGGGGGGAGCTTTGACATGACTGAAGATTATATAGTTTATAATTAACATGACAGACTCATACTGTCATAGTGAGTTGACTTTTGGGGGGTATAAACTAATAATAATACCCAGTACTTAGACTAGTTAGAGCACCTAACCTGAACAGGCCCTAATTGCTTTAAACACATTCTTTAAATATATATATATATATATATATATATATATATATATAATATACATGTATAATGTATGCATACATTGTACATATTTTCAAGATTCAGTGCATACAACACACACACACACACACACACACACACACACACACACACACACACACACACATCTCAGGACAATGGGACTGAAGAAAAACTTTTTGAAAAGAAAAAGGTTTTCAAGGAAGGTTTAAAAGAACTGACAGAGGTAGAATGACGGACAGAAACAGGGAGTTGGTTCCAGATAGTTGAAGCCTAGCTAGTAAGAGAGAGAGTGCTGACCATCGGACTTTGTCTGGAGGGATGGTAGTCTGAACACGCTGGAGTCTGCAGAAGAGCGGAGCTGCCAAGAAGGAGTGTAAAGGTGAAAAAGTTCTGAAAGGTAGATGGGGGTTACCAGTAGTCTTGCATGGTACACCATTTGCTTACCACCTTAAGTAAATGTAGCGTAATAGTCTCTTTCACTTTCAGAAATCAGTAATCTGATGTTATGGTTTTTGGTCTACAAACTTTGTGAATACTAACAGCTTGTATGTAACAGGTTGTGTGTACACACATGAATGCATGAGCACTAACTGTTACTTTGCCCTGTTCATTCCAGAGGACACTTTACTGAAAACAGGGGAACAGCAACCACAGATTGTCAAAGGCATGGCTACCAAAAAGTTTGGGTTTGCTGTACTTGGTTTTGGAAACATGGGTGAGAAAACTTGTCCAGTACCAGTTAGACAAAGAAGAAGAATGAGCATTTATTTATTATTTTAAAAAGTTAATTTATTTCAGTTTTAAAAGAACATTTATTTAGTAATTTACCTCATTTATATAATCATATTTATATAGATTATATATAAATAAAAATACAAGTACGGTACACAGTAGTGCAACCCAAGTTCAATGTGTTTGTTTCATACCTTACATTAGAAACTGTTTTTATTGGTCAAAACTTTTTTAAGTCTTATGTTTGTTCATTTTATTAAATGTACCTCCCCATAGCACACACACAAAGATTCATGCACACACGCATACACACACACACACACACACACCCCCCTCAGTAAATCATTGTTAACAGATCATCTTTATTTGTTTTGTTCTCAAGAACAATAATGTTGGGGGGAGGGTCTGGGGTGCATATCTAGAATCAGCTGGTGTCACTGGTAGCCAGCGTACAAAAGGTGGGTGGTCAGATCACAGGTGTTGAACATGTTGCGCTTGCAGGGGGTGTGCACGTCCAGAACCTGCTGATGTCAGCGTGAGCCAGCGTCCAGTGGGTGGTCAGGTCACAGGTGTTGAACATGTTGCGCTTGCAGGGGGTGTGCACATCCAGAACCTGCTGATGTCAGCGCGTGCCAGCGTCCAGTGGGTGGTCAGATCACAGGTGTTGAACATGTTGCGCTTGCAGGGGGTGTGCACATCCAGAACCTGCTGATGTCAGCGCGAGCCAGCGTCCAGTGGGTGGTCAGGTCACAGGTGTTGAACATGTTGCGCTTGCAGGGGGTGTGCACATCCAGAACCTGCTGATGTCAGCGCGAGCCAGCGTCCAGTGGGTGGTCAGGTCACAGGTGTTGAACATGTTGCGCTTGCAGGGGGTGTGCACGTCCAGAACCTGCTGATGTCAGCGTGAGCCAGCGTCCAGTGGGTGGTCAGGTCACAGGTGTTGAACATGTTGCGCTTGCAGGGGGTGTGCACGTCCAGAACCTGCTGATGTCAGCGCGAGCCAGCGTACAGTGGGTGGTCAGGTCAAAAGTGCAGGAGGCGCAGCACTTTGTCCAAAAACACCAGCTGCCAACCAAGTGTGCCGCTCCTAGTGACCTTGACCAAGTGCTCGATGACCCAAGGTATATATATGATACTATTTTTGCAAACTGTACCTTATATGATTACTTTTGGTTTCAAATACAAGTTGAAGATGCTAACATGCATGACATGTAGATAAAATGCTGACTGGGTTGAGAGAATTTATGTTGGGAGAAGTTAGGGTTCTTCTACATCTCTGAATGTGATCAGTGCACCAGTGACCAGTGCCCATTTTGGTGGTCTGAATGTGATCAGCATACCAGTGACCAGTGCCCATTTTGGTGGTCTGAATGTGATCAGCATAGCAGTGCCCATTTTGGTGGTCTGAATCAGTGAATGTGATCAGTGCACCAGTGCCCATTTTGGTGGTCTGAATCAGTGAATGTGATCAGTGCCCATTTTGGTGGTCTGAATCAGTGAATGTGATCAGTGCACCAGTGACCAGTGCCCATTTTTGGTGGTCTGAATCAGTGAATGTGATCAGTGCACCAGTGCCCATTTTGGTGGTCTGAATCAGTGAATGTGATCAGTGCACCAGTGCCCATTTTGGTGGTCAAATGTGATCAGCATACCAGTGCCCATTTTGGTGGTTCTGAATGTGATCAGCATACCAGTGCCCATTTTGGTGGTCTAAATGTGATCAGCATACCAGTGCCCATTTTGGTGGTCTGAATGTGATCAGTGACCCGTGCAGCGCCCATTTTGGTGGTCTAAATGTGATCAGCTTACCAGTGCCCATTTTGGTGGTCTAAATGTGATCAGCATACCAGTGCCCATTTTGGTGGTCTAAATGTGATCAGCATACCAGTGCCCATTTTGGTGGTCTAAATGTGATCAGCATACCAGTGCCCATTTTGGTGGTCTAAATGTGATCAGCATACCAGTGCCCATTTTGGTGATCTAAATGTGATCAGCAGACCAGTGCCCATTTTGGTGGTCTAAATGTGATCAGCATACCAGTGCCCATTTTGGTGGTCTGAATCAGTGAATATGATCAGTGCACCAGTGCCCATTTTTGTGGTCTAAATGTGATCAGCATACCAGTGACCATTTTGGTGGTCTGAATGTGATCAGCATACCAGTGCCCATTTTGGTGGTCTAAATGTGATCAGCATACCAGTGCCCATTTTGGTGGTCTAAATGTGATCAGCATACCAGTGCCCATTTTGGTGGTCTAAATGTGATCAGCATACCAGTGCCCATTTTGGTGGTCTAAATGTGATAAGCATACCAGTGCCCATTTTGGTGGTCTAAATGTGATCAGCATACCAGTGCCCATTTTGGTGGTCTGAATGTGATCAGTGCACCAGTGTCCATTTTGGTGGTCAAAATGACCACCAGCTAGGCTAGATGATTTAATTACATAAGTAATGTCTGACCCAGTGACTGGGGGTAATGATGTAGTGTGACATCTCCACAGGTACAGCTAATGTCTGACCCAGTGACTGGGGGTAATGATGTAGTGTGACGTCTCCACAGGTACAGCTAATGTCTGACCCAGTGACTGGGGGTAATGATGTAGTGTGACGTCTCCACAGGTACAGCTAATGGCTGACCCAGTGACTGGGGGTAATGATGTAGTGTGACGTCTCCACAGGTACAGCTAATGTCTGACCCAGTGACTGGGGGAAACGATGGCAGAGTGACAGACGGTTTACAGGTACAGCTGACTGACCCAGTGTCTGGGGGAAATGATGCTAGAGTGACGGTTTACAGGTACAGCTGACTGACCCAGTGCTGGGGGAAATGATGCAGAGTGACGGTTTACAGGTACAGCTGACTGACCCAGTGACTGGGGGAAATGATGCCAGAGTGACGGTTTACAGGTACAGCTGACTGACCCAGTGACTGGGGGAAATGATGCCAGTGTGACTGACGGTTTACAGGTACAGCTGACTGACCCAGTGACTGGGGGAAATGATGCCAGTGTGACTGACGGTTTACAGGTACAGCTGACTGACCCAGTGACTGGGGGAAATGATGCCAGTGTGACTGACGGTTTACAGGTACAGCTGATTGACCCAGTGACTGGGGGAAATGATGCCAGTGACTGTCTCAGTGGCTGTCAGCAAAGTACAGCAATATGAATTGTCCTCATGTACACAAGTAATGTCTCTCCCAACTGTGGTATTTTGACATAATAAGGCAAAGAGTAATTTCCCTTTGGTAGAGTGATGACTGTTGCCTTCTTGAACTGCTGTCATGTTGGGGATACCATGGTGTAATAACAAGTTTGAAGTGTGGAATCAAGAGTTCATCTGGTTGTCAGCAGTGTGTGCTTTCAGTGTGTAAATGTGTGTACGTGTGCTAGGAACAGAGGATGCTACAAATGGTGATGAGGATCGAATTTGAACCCACATGGGGCTGGCTGTAAACTACAGCAGTGTGAACTCTTCATGGCGACAGGTAATGACTGACTAGGTGCCAGGCGTGTAGCCACGGACCTATATCCATGTGTGTAGCTATGCAGCCATGTCATTTTTCAGTGACTGATACTGACTGACAGTGACTTCCTGGAATGGTGATGGAAGCATTGTCAAAGGAATCAGCATATTGCCACCAGTTTGTCTTTGAATCTCAGGCTACCTTTTTCAGCCATGGTCAGATTTGCTGACAAGTGATGTAGAAAGGTGTGTTGTGTTCCAGTGTTGATGCTGTGGTCATCTGCTCCCCGACGGACGTCCATGAAGATCAGATCAAGCGCTCCTTGTTGGCAGGTACATGGCCTCCATGCTAAGAGCTATTTACCTCCTGTATACACTATTTATGGACATACATTTCATGGACCTGCTGGTGCTGCAGTGGTATCAGTTGGTGTTTTCATTTAAGTGAAAGGACTCAAGATTTAATCTCTGTTTTGCGTAGTGCAGGTGGCTGATCCAGTAACTTAAGGAATTGATATACAGAGAAACATATATGATACAAAATGTTACAACTTTGTAATATATATACCAATTAATGATCTGTCTCCTTATGCCAAGCACATACACATACTCGACCACCAAGCAGGAGAAATTCCCAGTGAGCACAGATAACCAAATTTAATTCTCTTTCGTGCCATTTCTCTTGAAGCGCCGCAAGGTTGAGTGATGCTTTTGCCCAAACATTGGATAGATTGTAAACAATAATTGCAACTGAAATCAGCTTATTTACAGCAAACGGGTATATTTTTTACCTATGAGATGCAGTATGCATTGTGGTTGAGGGGAAGATTAATGTGATGGCATAGTCAGAAGACTAATGGGATGGCATAGTCAGAAGACTAATGGGATGGCATAGTCAGAAGACTAATGGGATGGCATAGTCAGAAGACTAGTGTGATAGCATAGTCAGAAGACTAATGTGATAGCATAGTCAGAAGACGGATGGCATAATCAGAAGACTAATGTGATGGCATAGTTAGAAGACTAATGTGATGGCATAGTCAGATGACTATTTTGATGGCATAGCCAGAAGACTAATGTGATGGCATAGTCAGAAGACTAATGGGATGACATAGTCAATGGATGGATGATTGGGACCAAGGTTACAGTGTAATTAGTAGCAAAAAAGCATATCAGGAACAAGCTTAGTTACCCACATTGTTACAGTGAATTACTGAGTGATTTACTGATTGACATTGTTACAATGAATTACTGAGTTAGTGGCTGACATTGTTACAGTGAGTTACTGAGTTAGTGGCTGACATTGTTACAATAAATTACTGAGTTAGTGGCTGACATTGTTACAATGAATTACTGAGTTAGTGGCTGACATTGTTACAATGAATTACTGAGTTAGCGGCTGACATTGTTACAGTGAGTTTCTGAGTTAGTGGCTGACATTGTGACAGTGAGTTACTGAGTTAGTGGCTGACATTGTTACAATGAATTACTGAGTTAGTGGCTGACATTGTTACAGTGAGTTACTGAGTTAGTGCACAGTTGGAATGTCTGAGTGGAACAGGGAGCTTTTCACACTGTGGTCATTTCATCAGAGGCAGAGGGAATTGTTAGCGCTCAAGGCTGTGCCTCCAATGACAGCACAGTAACACAATCAATGACAGCACAGTAACACAATGCCCTTCCACTTGGCAAATAAATCCTGAATTAATTCATTCATCCTCACCTTGAACCATATGAGCCACAAAACCATCTCTCCCAACTTACCCGGTACCATGTGACAGTGGGTCTGGGTTGGCCGACGACGATGCACATGAGAGTGACTGACATGCCCTCAAAGATTATATATATACTATCATCAGCAGTAGAAATTAGAATATGGTGAGTGACTCGATACAGCAGGACTGTTATGTACACAGCAGTTAGTGGCTGGCTTGATACAACAAGACTGTGCACATTGAATATTACATTGAATATTACCAATATTATCAACAACAGGCTACAGATAGAAGCTGGTTACATGTATGTAGCAAGGCTGTGTAGCAAGACAGTACATCTTTTTCTGCTGCTTCCACGAGTCACTTCCTGTTGTAGTATAGACTGTAGACAGTGTTTACAGGGAGCTGTGAAGAAACTGTGTGCAGAAGAACTGTGTTGAAATAAGAAGAGCAGCATGTTTGAATGATTGTTAGTGTTACTTTGCAGGGAAGGCAGTGTTTTGTGAAAAGCCAGTCACATCAGTTATTGACAGCACTGCTTCCTGCTATGATTTAGCCGAGAGACAAAAGCAGCCTTTATTCTGTGCCTTTCACAGGTACGTGACTTCATTTATTTCTTCTGGTCTTCTCCCTCCATTGAATAAGAGATGATATTTTTTGTTTTCCAATTTTCATTATTTGTAAATGCAAGCACAGAGGGTGTGTGATGCATTCGGCAAACTTCTGTGTAGTGTGTTAACGTGAACAGCAGCATACCAGTTTGCCATTTACTGGTTTGTGGTTGTTTTCACTGTACTGCTTAGCAGAGGACTGTAGTTTGCTGACTGACAAAAGCACACAGTGTGCCACTTTGCCAGTTACTGCTCCATTGAGTCACCCACTGTGAATACAGGGGTGTGATATGACAGCCATGCTCTGTTTGTGAATACAGTTAATGTACTATGACAGCCATCCTCTGTTTGTGAATGCAATGGCTTGTGCATACAGTTAATGTACTGTGACAATCGCCCTCTGTTTGTGAATGCAGTGGCTTGGACATACAGTTAATGTACTGTGACAGTCACCCTCTGTTTGTGAATCAATGACTTGTGAAAACAGTTAATGTACTGTGACAATCACCCTCTGTTTGTGAATCAATGACTTGTAAAAACAGTTAATGTACTGTGACAGTCACCCTCTGTGAATCAATGGCTTGTGAAAACAGTTAATGTACTGTGACAATCACCCTCTGTTTGTGAATCAATGACTTGTGAAAAGTTAATGTCCTGTGACAGTCACCCTCTGTTTGTGAATCAATGACTTGTGAAAACAGTTAATGTCCTGTGACAGTCACCCTCTGTTTGTGACTCAATGGTTTGTGAAAACAGTTAATGTACTGTGACAGTCACCCTCTGTTTGTGACTCAATGGCTTGTGAAAACAGTTAATGTACTGTCTGTGACAGTCACCCATTGTTTGTAAATAGAGCCATAATAATAATAATGGATACTTAGAGTGCCTAACTTGCACACTGCACATGCCCTAAGCGCTTGCACATTCTTTAAGTGCACATGTTTTCAAGATTCAATGTACACACACACACACACACACACACACACACACCACAACACACACACACACACCACACACACACACACACACACAGTCATATATCAGGGCAATGTGACTGAAGAAAAGGTGTGCGTTTTTTAAAGAAAAAGATTTTCAACAAACATTTAAAAGGACTGACAGAAGTAGAATGGCAGACAGAAATAGGGAGCTGGTTCCAGATAGATGGAGTCTGGTAAGACGAAGAGAAAGGTTTCCTTCTCCTGATTCTGATTTGATCAACATCTGGTAGTTGTTTTTTGTTTTTGTTTTTTCAACTATTCCTAATGACTGTTTTCATAAAAATAATAGCTAATAATGAAAATAATAACTAAAAAATAATAAATAATGATGAAAATAATAAATAACTACATTTTGTCTATCTATGTGTACTTTTATAAATTAGGCACTGTGCGTTAGGATGTCAGTGTGTCAGATTCTGTATCACAGTATTCTTTCTTGTGTCGGATGTCAGTGTGTCAGATTCTGTATCACAGTATTCTTTCTTGTGTAGGATGTCAGTGTGTCAGATTCTGTATCACAGTATTCTTTCTTGTGTAGGATGTCAGTGTGTCAGATTCTGTATCACAGTATTCTTTCTTGTATTTGATTCTTTGAACACACAAAAAAAGTCAGTTTATAGACCTGTATGTTGCTACCTCCATCCTCTTTCTTTTCAATCTGTCACTAAAGCATTTCTTTCTCTCAGACGATTTGATCCAAGCTTCAAGCAAGTGAAGGCAGATGTTGGGAACAAAGCTATGGGAGCATTGAAACTAATTCGCTGCTCTAGTCATGATCCTGAGTACCCGCCCATCTCTTACATCAGATCGTCAGGTAGGGTGGAGTTCTTCTCTTTGTTGTTGGTATAATAATAATAATGTACATTTATCTTGCGCTCATCAACGCCCTGAGCATGATACATATTAACCTGAATATGATATTCTATACACATGTAGAGCATAGTCCTACAAAACGATTTACATAAAGTTGTTTGTTTTATGCTTGTTTTTAGCAGCAAACTTGTAGTTGAAAAAAAAGCGGGGGGGGGGGCTAAGCACAATACACATACAACCAATCCAAAAAACAAAACAAATGATTTTTGTTTCTGTCCATTTCTTTTTCTATTTTTCTTCTAGTCCGGTATATTTTTGATGATGGCTTTTACATAGCGCTATTTTTCTACTAGTCTGGTATATCTGTAATCAGATGGAATGGTCATTGATACCAGACCAGCCACATATGCTTGTCTGAACTCTCCAATAGTTCAGATTGCAGAATATCACACCTATGAACCATTTTGGTCTGTCTTGGCTCACAGTTAAGATTATTGATTGTTCAAAACGTTGATTTGAGGGTCTTGAAGGAACTGTCACAAACAGCAAACTAATAATAATGATGTCCAATGCTTTCAGACTGGGTCCATAGAAAGAGGTCCCATTCTCTGCAGCCACTTTAGAAGTGAAGCTTGAAATTGCAGGATATCAAAACAACATGATGTCAGTTTTTCCAGAGTGGAAAAGTCAAAAAAGAAATGTTTCAACAACTGAGCAAGAACTTGTTTAAATGTATTGAGGTCAATACGCCATTTTTTATTTTCAGTGTTCCACCACGTTTTAATTTCTTTGATGAGGTAGTAAAGTTATTTTGAATTGGTATTGCAACTAGCAATATATATTAAGGCTACAGAACCTAGGGCCAGCAAAGCTGTAAGAAAGGTGAGCTGGACAAGTGAAGAAAAGGTAAATAGTGGTTGTTTGAGTGTTCAGGTGCAGTTCAGCGTCAGAACGCAGTAACTGTATGACTGTGTTAACATTTCAGCGCTGGATTAAGCAGTGTGCAAGTTTTTTTCTATTTCATCAAGTTGCTTTTAACCCAATTGGTCTTTCAAAGCTACTCTAAAGACTTATTTCTTTATATAGTTAATGAAATACTGTTTGTGTTGGCAGTCATTTTTATGATGTCCAGTGCTTTTTATGTGTGAGAATGTGTGCATGCATACATGCATATGTGCAGTATATGTGTGTGTGTGTGAGACAATGTGTGTGTGTATGTGTGTGTGTGTGTATGCTCTGTAAAATTGTATGCATGTGATTTTTTCTCCCATGATTTGTATAATGTATATGCTTATTTCTCCTTTGGGGTGGTTTTGGCAGAGTTTCTGTGGGTTGTATTGTTTGGGAAATGTTTTTTGTATCTTTTGAACTTGTGACAGCATCTATGTGCACCTGATGCTGTCAGTACGTATTGTTCTGCATGCAATCTTTTTATGCACCATATATAAAGTTTCATTCATTCATTTATAATTCCCCTCTGTGTATGTTCCAGGTGGCATCATAAAAGACTCAACTATCCATGACCTTGACATGATTCTGTGGTTGTCAGGGTCATCACCCAAAAGAGTTTTCTGTCAAGGTCAAGCATTTTGCCCTGAAGTGGGTGCATGTGGTGACTTTGACCTCGTGGTTGCCACATTGCTCTTTGAAAATGGAGTTGTGGCTATTGTGGACAATGGACGCAAATCGTCGCAAGCTTATGATCAGCGTTTGGAGGTAGGATTGTTCATCATTAATTTTCTGCACAATTCTAGTCTGGTATTGGATTGAATTCTGTGATACTATTAAAAAATGCACACACGAAGACAACTGGACATTATCATTGGAATTGTGTTTCTATGTACCAGACATGGTGAACCATTTAACTGTTCTTTTGGTAATACTGTGTTAATAATCATAATGACAGTGTAGCTGTTTTATAGTGCGTCAACTACAATGAGCATAATGTACTTCATAACAGCTATCTACAGATACATGTGTAAAAACTATAAGCACAGTACAACCTGCAGTACCAAACAGAAAAATGATGGGGGGGGGGGGGGGGGGGGGTATGTACAGCACACATACAACCAGTGAATGTTTTTTTAAAATTGTTTCTGTCCATTCCTTTTTATCTTTCTTCTAGTTTGGTATTAATAAATCTGATGGAATGGTCAGTGATACCAGCCACCTATGCTGCTTTTTTTGCTCTTTTTTTTAGCAAGGGCAGTATTAAAGGGACTATATAACTCTTCAAAAATGTATGCTTGATATTTGTGTATATATTTTTTATATTTATTTATCTGTACTGATTTGGTAGATTTTTGTCTTGAGAAATGGTTTAAAAATTACGAGAAGAGTTTGGAAATGTACATTTGCTGATGACATGAGTTTGATTGTCCTGAGGTGACCCTGTATAGTTGACAGACTGTTAAAATCCAATTACTAACTACTAACCCATGTCTGTGGTGTCTGTAGTTAGTATTCGGGTTTTGGCCTGTTGCAGCTGAACATACACAGCACCCCACCTACAGTGCACACTACTGGTGACCATGGCAACAAAGTCACAGACTGAGTTAGCATCTCCTCCAGAGAACAGACTGCCACTACACCATGTCCCTCCATCAGTTCCCTTATTCAGACTTTAAGGTTGAAGGTTTATTCCTTTATTCCGACTCTTTTAAGGCTGAAGGTTTATTCCCTTATTCAGATTCTTTAAGGCTGAAGGTTTATTCCCTTATTCAGACTCTTTAAAGCTGAAGGTTTGTTCCCTTATTCAGACTCTTTAAGGCTGAAGGTTTATTCCCTTATTCAGATTCTTTAAAGCTGAAGGTTTATTCCCTTATTCAGACTCTTCAAAGCTGAAGGTTTATTCCCTTATTCAGATCCAAGCTGAAGGTTTATTCCCTTATTCAACTCTTCAAAGCTGAAGGTTTATTCCCTTATTCATACTCTTCAAAGCTGAAGGTTTGTTCCCTTATTCAGACTCTTCAAAGCTGAAGGTTTGTTCCCTTATTCATACTCTTCAAAGCTGAAGGTTTGTTCCCTTATTCAGACTCTTCAAAGCTGAAGGTTTGTTCCCTTATTCAGACTCTTTAAAGCTGAAGGTTTGAGCTTGAAACAGGAACAGTGAGGCTGAGGTCACCACAGATCTGTGAAGGGCCAGAAGATGAAACAGGAACAGTGAGGCTGAGGTGAGGTCACCACAGATCTGTGAAGGGCCAGAAGATGAAACAGGAACAGTGAGGCTGAGCTGAGGTCACCACAGATCTGTGAAGGGCCAGAAGATGAAACAGGAACAGTGAGACTGAGCTGAGGTCACCACAGATCTGTGAAGGGCCAGAAGATGATGAGACCATTTTCACCATGGAGCAATGCTGACAGCTGATGATGCAGTGAAGGTCCATTTTGGTTCAAGACTGCTTGACAGGGATGTAAACCATGTTTGCTGTCAGAATCTTTGGAGTAAACTAGGCTCAGGAACTGCAGCACCTGCAATGTTGGTGGTGTAATTAGAGAGCAACGTCCTTAAAGACAGTCCCTGGAAGTAGACGGGTAAAGACAGTCCCTGGAAGTAGACAGGTAAAGACAGTCCCTGGAAGTAGACAGGTAAAGACAGTCCCTGGAAGTAGACAGGTAAAGACAGTCCCTGGAAGTAGACGGAGCTTGGCTGCCACCCTTACCACCGTGCCCACAGCTGTCTCGGCTCTAGGCAGGAGTTGGTCTTGCTCATAAAACTGAAAACAATCCCTTACGGCTCCATGGGATTTAAACCCATGACCTTCCAGCCTGCCCTTCAAACCACTTTGTCATTGAAGCCACGTCGATTTGTTGTCCTTTTAGCAGGCATGAAGAAAGGAGAACTTCTTTCACAGGCCACCTCATTTCGTGTGCAGGTAATGTGCGAGAAGGGTGGCTACCAGGTTTCGAACCGTCCAGCTTTGCTGGTGTCGGCTGTGCACGAAGAGGCCACCTCTGTTCCTCCCGTTCACTCCAGTTTTGTGACACGATACGCAGAGGCATACCGCTCAGAGATCGAGCATTTTCTGGATGTTCTGGAAGGTATTCCTATTGATATTTAAGCTAGCATTAGGCTGCTGCTCTCCATTTTGAAGGCAGCTAGAGTGGTGGAGTGGTTTTCAGTCTCTTGTTTACTGGAGGGGGGGGGGGGTGTCATCCCAAACAGAAGAGGCCTAAGGCGCTGCATAGTCATTTACTGGGGGGTGTCATCCCAAACAGAAGAGGCCTAAGGCGCTTGCATAGTCATTTACTGGGGGTGTAATCCCAAACAGAAGAGGCCTAAGGCGCTTGCATAGTCATTTACTGGGGGTGTAATCCCAAACAGAAGAGGCCTAAGGCGCTTGCATAGTCATTTACTGGGGGTGTAATCCCAAACAGAAGAGGCCTAAGGCGCTTGCATAGTCATTTACTGGGGGTGTAATCCCAAACAGAAGAGGCCTTTGAAGCTTGCATCGGATCTGCAAGCAAGGGAGTTAATGACACCTGATGGGCATCTCACGTATGTATATAACAAGGGGCACAACAGCGCCGACTCCCACTTTCTGAGGTTTCGTTCTCCCCCTGACTGACACTTTACTATATCTCGGTCTGGTACCATACTGGACCCACAGAATAGAGGTACTTTCAACCTTAAAGAAAGACACATGCATCATCTTAGTCGCTTGTAGTTTGCAATGCAGAAAGGACACGGCATGTTCGTTGTTGTGTGCGTGTGGAAATTCACACAAGTTCATGAATATTGTTGTCTTCTTTGATGGTTTTGTAGACCACAAACACACCAGTCAAAAATGCTGGATTGCATACAGATGTGACACAATATATTACATATTTTATTTCTTTAATTTGTTCTTGAAAACTATGTAATGGTTGACTGGGCATAAGACACCAAGTTACTTACTTACTCTTGAAAACTATACACATTGTTTTTAATCTCCTGTTTGTTTCCATAATTCAGGAGCTGTGTGAGAGTCGAGGTGGCCGTCCTGGGCTGTCCGTCCTAACGAGCCTTCTGGTTTCCGTGGACGTAAAGCTATATTGAACCATGCTTCAGCAAATGTCTCAGCTTGTCCCTAATATGTCAACTGACATCTGAGGACATTAAGCAACACTACCTACCTACCTACCTGTTTGTTTTCATCGGAGTTCAGGAGCTGCGTGAAAGTCGAGGTGGCCATCCTGGGCTCCCCGTCCTAATGAGCCTTATGGTTTCTGTGGACGTAAAGCAACATTGAACCATGCTTAGGCATTGGTCACAGTTTGTCCCTGATATGTCAGCCGACATCCGAGGACATGAAGCTCAACATCATTATCATCATATTTTATTTCTTTAATTTTTTCCGTTTGTTCTTGAAAACTATGTAATGGCTGAGTGGGCGTAAAACACCAAGTTACTTACTTTGTTTTAGGACGCACCGAGTTGGCAGTGACGCGGCAGGACACCCTTGCAGCCATGTCACTGGCAGATGCCGTCATGCAAGCTGCCAAGACCAAGCAAGCTGCTGAACTTTAGATGTCATGAGTTGCACTCTGAAGAAATATGCTGCTTTCTGCATGCGGAAAGTTTGATTCAGTGCTCAAACTTCTGACTTGCTTAAAAATTGCAACAACAAAAAAAGAAGCAAATCTGTACAATTTGATTGTCTGTGTCCAGACCACTGCTGATTTTTACCTGTTCATACCAGTTGTCTTTTCTTTTTTCTGTGATATCATTTCAGCCACATTGGTATATAATGTCAAACTGAAAGTTGCATTTTCTCAGCAATTATGTTCTCCGCCATTGGGATAAAATGTTGCACAGTTGTTACATATGTTCATTGGTCATTGTCATTAATTTTTATTGTGTTTTTGTTTTTTTCTATCCCAGCATATGAGCCGACTTCACAGGCACTGCTTCTGTGCCACTTGTCCTGCCTTTCCTATCCGCATCTGGTCTCTTTGTCCAGGCTTCCCTATCCCATCTGATCTCTTCGTCCAATCTTCCCTACCCGATCTGGTCTCTTCATCCCAACTTCCCTACACAATCTGGTCCCTTCGTCCCACCTTCTCTACCCCACCTGGTCTCTTCGTCCCACCTTCCCTACCCGGCCCCCATCTGGTTTCTTCGTCCCCCCTTCCCTCCCCCATCTGATCTCTTCGTCCCACCTTCCCTACCCGGCCCCTATCTGGTCTCTTCGTCCCACCTTCCCTACCCCATCTGGTCTCTTCATCCCACCTTCCCTACCCCATCTGGTCTTCGTCCCACATTCCCTACCCAGCCCCCATCTGGTCTCTTCGTCTCGCCTTCCCTAATCTGGTCTCTTTGACCCGCCTTCCCTACCCCATTTGATCTCTTCGTCCCACCTTCCCTACCCCATCTGATCTCTTTGTCCCACCTTCCCTACCAGGCCCCCATCTGGTCTCTTCGTCCCACCTTCCCTACTCGTCCCCCATCTGATCTCTTCGTCCCACCTTCCCTAAGCTGGTCTCTTTGACCCGCCTTCCCTACCCCATCTGATCTCTTTGTCCCACCTTCCCTACCCGGCCCCCATCTAGTCTCTCAGCGGGAAGATGGGTTGAACCATCCGGCAGTTTTCGGGATCCGGATGCCACGTTTTTGGTCGTGCAGTCAGCGTATAATTGACTTTTGACCAATAAAATCCAACATTTTCAAAAACAGGCACTTTTCTCAAGGCAGCTAGTAGATTGATACTAATTTCTGCAATTGTGCACTCAACAAAACAAATACATTGTGCATTAGGTAACATAGTATTGATACTATTTTTTGCAGTCGTGCATTCAACAAAACAAATACATTGTGCATTAGGTAACATAGTATTGATACTATTTTTTGCAGTCGTGCATTCAACAAAACAAATACATTGTGCATTAAGTAACATAGTATCACCATCTGCATGCAATTCAGCCCAGAACCAAACAAAAAATATGTTAGGTGTTTGAAACATAGACTCCGTGAGAGCTCCGCATGCCGTACAGCTTCAGGGGTGTGTCCCAGGCATACACAGGTGGGTAGTACAGGTGCTAGGCTGGGACTGACGACTGACGGCGTTGATTTCTTACTCTGTCCATGCAGTCTGGCTCCTGACCAGGAAGAGCCGTCGACCCCGTCGTGGTACTCGTCGGTGTTGTTGCTGACTTGACTGCCGGTGATGATAATGACGCCAGTGTTGACCAGTGAGATTTGTCAGTGGACCAACAAAATCCTCGTTTCTCTGCACGACGGTCATCCCTTCATTCGCGGTTAGGTGTAGTAATTGACTGAGAGAGCTCAGGAGCGTGTGTGAAAGTCGAGGTGGCCGTCCTGGGCTCCCCGGTGCATCCCGTCACCAACAAAATAGAGCTCAGGAGCTGTGTGAAAGTCGAGTGGCCGTCCTGGGATCCCGTCCCCAATAAGCCTACGGTTTCTGTAGACGCAAAGAACAACAAATCAGAGCTCAGGAGCTGTGTGAAAGTCGAGGTGGCCGTCCTGGGATCCCGTCCCCAATAAGCCTACGGTTTCTGTAGACGCAAAGCAACACACAAATCAGAGCTCAGGAGCTGTGTGAAAGTCGAGGTGGCCGTCCTGGGCTCCCGTCCCTAATAAGCCAACGGTTTCTGTGGACGTAAAGCAACACTCGACTCAAGGGTCGTGCCGGGCCTTCTTCTATCGTTGGCTGGCGAGACTTGTTCAACGCCGAGTTAGTACTCGTGTGTCAGACTGTAGATGCTGTCGACCACCGTTTTTTCCGGAACCTGGCACCAGTGAGGGCAGAGGGTGCCCATTGGATATGGTCAGACGCTCGGGGCGGGATTGTCGTGGACCCAGCCGCGCAAAGAGTTGCCCACAGTTGGTCCAACGACTCCAAGAAACAAAATGTCAACACAACAAAAAGTTGAACGAATGGACGTTGGACACACAACGGCTAAGTCGTCAATGTTGCTTTTTTGGAAACTTTGTATTCACAGCTTTGACTATTAGTGCCTTATGGATCTAAAAGCAGACGGAGAAAAGGGTGCCACTATGAGTTTTTTTCCTCTCAAACCAGTGACCCCAAACATACAAGGGATAGATCGGCCGGGATACGTATTGGTTCATAATTATAATATATGTGACTCTACCTTCCGAAATGAGTCACAGTGCTACTTTTTGTTATGTCACAACAGAGAGCACAAAAACATATTTTAAATGATGAGAGAGAAAAGAAAGAAAAAAATCAAAATTAGTTCACTGGTCTTGCTGTTATAACAATTTAAAGTCAATTTAAAGTCGCAACCGCCACGACGTCTCAATTTAATAAATCGAGAAGCAAAGTGCTACTTTTTGTTATGTGAGTCACAGTGCTACTTTTTGTTATGTCACAACAGAGAGCACAAAAACATATTTAAAATGATGAGAGAGAAAATAAAATATAAAATAAAAATCGAAATCAGTTCACTGGTCTTGCTATAACAATTTAAAATCGCAACCGCCACGGCATCTCAATTTGATAAGTCGAGAAGCAAAGTTTTCATTATGGTGCTTAGCAACAAGCAGGTGCATGTTTTAAGACATTTCAATGACATTTATAAACATTTTGTGTACATAAGGATCATAACGTCTGGTGCGAAATGACTGGGCAATCTGATTTTGCTGAAAAACCCAAATCTAAATAAAATAGGAGCTCCGTTCAAAATTAGGCCACACTGAGAAAGTGGCCCGACTCATTTCGAAAAGCAGGGTCACATATTCCAATCTCAAATACAGAAATATTTTTAATTAAGAATTAGTTCAACACCGGCGTCATCAGAGGGATGATTGTGCAGTGACGTATTGTTGTAAGAACATCGTACGTGTAAGGACACATCGCCCTAATCTGACTGTTCTGGTTGACTGGGCGTAAAAAAGCAAGTGACCTATTAAACTGCGTACAAGGACACCTTTTTCTTTCTCATTCACGCGTTGGCGCGAGTCATTTGACTGAAGGGGATCATTTTAACCGTGTGCAACATGCTCCCAAACTGACAGAGCTCAGGAGTTGTGTGAAAGTCGAGGTGGCCGTGCTGGGCTCCCGTCCCTAATAATCCTACGGTTTCTGTGGACGTAAAGCAACACTTCATCAGCAAAGCCCCCAAAACACCTGCGACGATTCAACAGTGTCTATAAAGTATACTGTTCTCCTAGCTCCTCTCCTCCCATAGTTCAGGAGCTGTGTGAGAGTCGAGGTAGCCGTCCTGGGCTGTCCGTCCTAACGAGCCTTCTGGTTTCCGTGGACGTAAAGCTATATTGAACCATGCTTCGGCATTGGTCTCAGCTTGTCCCTAATATGTCAACTGACATCTGAGGACATTAAGCAACACTTCATCATCATCATCAGCTCCTCTCCAGTGAGCCGGTTTGGCCTAGCGGTAAGGCGTTAGGCTGGTAAGCGGAAGGACCTCGGTTCGATACCGCTTCGGCTCTCCTTTCGATTCAAAAAGGTTGTGGTTTGTGGACACTGTCTTGTGACTTTGTCCATCACTTCCTACTGAAACATTAAAATGGCTCTCATCGCTGCCCATCTTAATGCAGGAACCATTCTGGTGGTGACAGTGTAGCGATAGGTATATAATCTCCCTCTTCCCCCACCTCCGTACTCCATTCTCCCCGTCCCTAATAAGCCTTATGGTTTCTGTGGACGTTAAGCACCATGTTTACTTACTTACTTACTTACTTAGCTCCTCTCCAGTCCCAAACCGCTCGCAAGACAATCGTGCCCGGTGGCGTTGCAGTCGTTGTTAGGGTCCAGCCAAGTGAGACTGAAATCCCCAGAAACGGATGGCCGGGAAAGTTCACTCCGAGGAAATTCCTTTCACGGCCATCTCAGTGTTTTTCGGGATTGTCCACGTAAAGTCATCAAGAAATCAATATTTTCGGCAGAATATAAATTTGCAGGTCATTTTTGGTTCTGTTTGTATTTGACCCACTGTTCAAGTCTGTTAAAATAAAAATCTGACTATATACCAGTTTTAGCATGTACATATTTGAGCGTTTAAATTTGTTATTTAATGCGTTTCGCTCTGATATATCCGTACTGGTTGACTGGGCATAAAGCGTCACGTTACATACTTACTCCCCACCCTTATAAACCGTATGTAGTCAGTGTGATTTGTATAGACAATAAGCCCCGACAATCAGTCGCATAGACGTCGATGTAACCGTCTCATTTCCCGTAAAGTGCTTAGCAAGATTTTAGACTGATTTAGCACTGATTGTGAGTCAGGGCCAACTCGCACTTAGTATCATCTGATTGTGTGTTCTTCAAGTCCTCTGGATTTCTGAGGGTGACTATGCGTTTGAGGGGCTGTGAAAATCGCGCCATCCAAAAGAAATCTTTTCCCCATTTCATAACATTAATAGCCTAGTTTTCAGCGTTTCCAAGCATCCATTTCCCCCCGTCTGTGTGGTGCAAACTTCTTTGTTCTGTTGACGATGTGTCCGGCTCAGAGCATCCGAAGTTCATCATCAATCCCGTTCTGGACGTTTGTTCAGAGTAGCAATTATTCTGAAAATCTCCAGGTGTTGTGATCCCTAATTCGGTAGAGAACGATAAATGTTCATGAAAACTTGTCTTGGGCATTACACAAAAATGGAAGGACCCTCTCGCAGACATAATTATTCGGCGCACAATGCATTTATTTACACACAAACACAGTGCCACAAAAGCCGGGGAGAACAAGCCGCAGACGGTTTCAAAACTGCGATTTTGAAGTCGCAAAATGCAACAGGGTTTGTTGTTTTGTTTTTGTTTTTCCTCCCGTATCAGACCCTTAGAGTGGCAGTGTAAGCAACGACCTGGCTGTGGCCACCTAAGGGATCAAGATGAAGAGCGGCACATCTCTCTCTCTCTCTCTCTCTCTCTCTCTCTCTCTCTCTCTCTCTCTCTCTCTCTCTATATATTATTATATATATATATATATATATATATAGGTGACCTGTCACTGCTGACAATTATTTGACTTGGTGTGTGATGCGCGCAGGGTAAATAAAGAAGAAGAAAAAATAAAAATACATCTGGTCACTGGAAGCAGACAACAGGCACTTGCATTGTTGCAAACTCAACTCACTGATGTCTCAGGCACAGGCACACCACAACTACACACACAGGCAGGCAACAAAACACAC